>LOND01000507.1:54502-87310 GCA_014220965.1 Paragonimus kellicotti | reverse complement strand
AACAATCGCCCACCATTATCTGATCGATGTGATGCTATCCCAAACCTACCACCTAAACGAGATTCGGCTTCACCAAGGCGACCGACCTGGGCATTCATATCTCCGGCCAGAACGACTATATCAGAGCCACGTGTCGACCGAAGGAGAGTGGCCAGATCCGAGTAAAAAATGCGTCCGTGATTGCTGTCGATGATAATGATGTTTGTGTTTTCTGTGGTCCAGTCAAAAGGTTATGCATTATATAGGCCAGAGACATATCAGCCAGTCCATGTGAACGGGCTACGTGATACCAAGTGGCGCACATTTCCTTAAAAATCCTTCTGTTTCGCATGAGAGCTTTTATACCGTTTGTTCACGCGTGCGCACAGGAACCCGTGAAGTGGAGACGTTTTTCTGTCACTTTCGTAGTATCACACTAGGTTCGGGTAAGGTTGCTTCGATTTTTATCGTATGAAGTGACAGATTCAATGCTACCCGTCAGTGAAAACAGCGCTGAGTGTTCGCATGAATGGGTGTGACGCGCGGCGTTGTGCTAATGTACGATCTATTGGTGGACTTTATGATCAAGTTGTACCTGTCTCACTGTACATCTCGAGTTTACAGTTGAGGTCTAGTTTAAGCACGCTGATGGAGGTTGTTTTCGTCATTAGTTTCAAACTTCTTTCCAACCGTGACTGTTTGTACGAATCCTCCAGTTAACGACATTGTTTCAGTGTTTTTATGTTCCGTCTCCAACAGAGTCGTTTTTCAGATCAGTTGGACATTTTACAAAATCGGGTTCGTCGTAATACAGTGCAACCACTAAATAGTTTATAACTAGAGTAATATACACGGTTGCTTGTTTTATTGCTACGGCTAAGTGATAAAACTGTCAGACTTAACTGTCCACCACGATACTGGGTTACTGCCTACATGTTCGTTAGTTATTCTTTTTTAGAACAGTCATCGTTGTGTTGTACGCATGAAACCCTGTGTCCGGATGCGTTGTTTGATACTCAGGCTGGATTGGAACCAGCGGTAGAAACAGTATATTCAAACGCGATGCATGCTGTAGCAGCTGGTCTACGAAATCGATCCGAGAGCTTGTAGATTTAACATTTGGACGCCGCTGTCCGCCCAAATTTTCTGTGTTATTGTGGATTCCATCAAATTATTCAGGGTTCTGACTACCTAGGGGGGATTTCTCGAACAGTTCCTGTTGAAATCCCTCAACGTCTTCTCAGTTTCCTTTATGGGACAGAGGCGTGTGGTCAGTTCAGACAGAAACCTGGCATCACTGTCCTTTTAGTGAGTCGGCGAAAACCTGGACCTGAGTCTTTATTGCATTTGGTTAATTTAAGCTTCAAGACTACGTCGATTTTCGATGGGTCGTCTTCATGAATATGACAACTAGACGCACTGTCTTCGTCGTCCATATTAGTTTGTTTTGCTCTCCGCGACTCGAGATTACTCCCCCAAAGCACTGAACCCATCTGTAAACCCTTCACGTCATCTCTTCCTGACATCTTTTTTGCATTTAATTTCATTTACTTCTTGTCGGTTGCCTGCCCAACCACGAATCCGGGACAGCAACACTGGGTTATTCTGTGATAAATCTGCCTTCTCTGTCTCCTTAATTCACCCATCCAAATAGTCCTCATGATTTTTCTGCGGACCCACCCTACGTTTCTGCTCCATCTTATGGTAAAACCAAAAGTGTCATGGGAAATGGATCAGTTTTTTCGAGTTCCGCTAATTGACTGTGCTGTTGTGGAACAGACATTTTTGTATCAGGTTCGCATGGCTGTTGATGCTTCTACCTATTGCTCGTTTAGACCATTTCACTGTTTGACAGTCAGTTAGTTATGTTTTGTCAGCTTTTATTACGGCTCTGTCGCTCAGTTTCCAACTATCTGTCTTACGTTTGCGAACTTTTGAGCACATCGTAAAACAGAGTGAGCGTGAATACGGCATTGTCTTTGTCAGTATGGATACTCAGCAAACGAACGATATTCTTTTACAGGCTGATTTCACCGGCGTCTGTAACTATGTATTCCATTGTTGAATTACACAAGATGGTCTGCAAATTGGAAAACTCGATGTAGGTTCCATGAGATATGCACAGTTTCAACAACCGATAATGACTGTGCGTGCGTTACTCCCAAACATTGAACACACCACCCAGCTACCTCTTCCGAACGAATACCGCCAAGTTGTGCGTTCATTCCATTCACCAGCATATTATGAGGAGCATTCCTGACGGAATTCGAACTTCTGTTTGCCAAATGTTATGCAGTGTTTTTTGGTTTATGTCGACGGAGTTCGACTGAAGTGTCGAATACCAATGCGATCAAGTAATCATTCACTGGGATCCGATCGAACAATTACCGTCTGGTCTTAAAACTCACTGGAGTCTCCACTCCAGCTTGACCTTGAGATTTGACCCCATCGTCAACGGAGACCCTTATTTTGAATCTATGTTCCGTGGCATTGTCCTAAGTGCATAACAATCCAAGGGTATTGATTGCGTTTTGGGGGACCCACTACACATCTAGTTCTAGACTCATGCGAGTTGTCCCCAGAGCTACCTGTTGATTCATTTTTCATAGGGTGCAGGCCTCAAAAGTTCCAATGTTCAGCAGTTGTCTTGGCTTTAAAAGATGAAAATCAGAAACATAGAACAAGGACGAAAGTGCAAATGGTTAGACTGGTCTGTCGGAACACCTATGACTTCTGATATTTCCGGATCGGTTTTACCTATAGTAGTGGTTTGTCTTGATAAATCTGGCTTTTGTCTTTGAGTCATCAGCCCCATTTGAGATGCACCAGGATTGCAGCTTTTAGGACGGTACTTACCCTAATGCTGTGATCCAACAATTCGGCACAGTTGTCAATGAAGGCTTACCTAGCCCGGAAACGCAGCAAGTAAGACATTGATGTTTAATTCTCACTAATGCTACACGCAGCAGGTGCGTTCAAACTCACATCTGGCGTCGAAGCTTTCTCACCGTATTAAAAGACGTGCGGATTATCGTGGTCGACTATTGGGCTATCCAAGTGCTCCTTGTGTGAGGGTATCTGTTCCGACTTTTCTGATTTATTGGAAAGACGTTAGCTCTGCTACTGTATAAGCATTTCTGCTGCATATTTATGGGACCGTACGCTACCTCTGAAATAATTTATACCACCACTAAACTCGTAGGTACCTTCGTTTATCAGGTCCCATATTATTTACCGATTTTCATGTAGTTGTCAAGTCAACTGCATTGGTATGATGGAGCAGTTGCTGACGTTTCGAATCTCGGAACCCATACCAGGATAGGCGAGGAAGCAGGTGGTGCAAATACAAGGCGACATGGGTGTGTGTACCCAACAGCCACCACACGGATCGCCGACATCAACGATCGCTCGACATCCCTTGGAGAACCATCACTAGGTGGATTCCATACAGGCATTTACATTTGTTTATGCAATTGATGAGCCCAGGTCGTTGCAGTATGTTGATGCAGTTGCCCTGAGTTTTTGGTGTCTACCTTTATGCTTGTAGAAAGAATCGTCTGCTAGCTTAGTACTGCCAAAGTAACAATGACAAATGATTGTCGTGTTTCTTCCTCCTATGTTCAGTTTCACAGCTGACCTCTGTCTTCCGTTTCATAATCTCCTGTTCTGTAGTATGCATTTGGCGGTTTGAAAAGTCTTCAGACCATAAATCGTGCACATTCACCTTTTTGACTGTTCCCATCAAGACTTAGTCAGTCAGTAGTGGGATAAACATTCTTGTGAACGTAGCTACAGTCCGTCTAGCTTATCCTTATTGAACCTTGAGTAGTTTTACCTAGGGTCAAATCTCTGATCAGCTCAACCCCCCGGACTACTTCAGCACGTAAGTCTGATCATTACACGATGGCTGTGCACGAAACTTGTCGCTATGGTCGACGAACTGTTCAAGAAAATTTGCGCGACTCAGTATCGACGGAGCAGATAAGCTATGAGTGTACTGCATCGTCGTGTGATGTGCGCTCCGTGCAAATGCTGTTGTCTGCACAGTCCGCCATTGCTGTGCATCGTTTACCTACTCGCACAATAGTTCATGATGACATTGGTGTAATCAGGAGCTGTGAGAGTCCTGTATGTAAGGTTGGGCCCGTGTGATTAACCATGCCCGCTTTTTGTGACCACGCTTTTCCGGCCAGCAGTTCGTTTAGCCTGCCGCAATTTGGATTGGGAACACTGCCACGACAGTTGACCCTTCGTCAAACAACTTTTTGAACCCATCCCTCATTCATTTTCCCCCACTTATTTCTGTTGCTGTCTGGACCTGTTGTATGACATGGTTGTGCGTAAAGTCGGGGGCATTCTTGTGTACACTTACATCTCATCTTGACCAGAAAAATAACCCGGTTACAACACTAAATCACTCGTTTTATCGTAAAATGGCGGAATTTTCCACTCTGGATGCAGCAAGAGTGATTTTTTTCATGTTCCCAGCGAGTCAACAAGTTATCTGACCACAGTGTCAGCCACCGTACATCACAAAACCAATCAATAGATCAGTTGAGCACGGGATGTGAACAGACATGTCACCCCTACTCGGCCTCTGTTCCCAGTATGAAATTCGTTAGACCATGTTACATATCATGCGCGATGAGAAATGGGCTAAGTGTTGATGTCCTCATGTTAAAGATCAGTTATGTTTTTGAACAGACGTTTGCCTCGTCACATGAGTGTTGATCAGTCGATTTCGTGTTCTTCTCTTCAAACGCAGGTCCGTGAGAGTCTGGCCAGTATGCTTTCTGTTCCGTTACGGGTAGTTCAAGTATGGTTCCAAAATCAACGAGCGCGTGACAAACGTGCCTTTGATCAGTTACAGCGACAACAGGCCAAACGAAGTCAACATCGCGTGGACCGTTCGACCGCCAACTGGACTAACGATGGTGGCGATCCGAAACGGTCCAATGTGAGCCCGGCCATGATGACACCATCACCGCGTACTTCAGTCGAAAGTGGTCAGTTCCCCAGCTTAATCTCCAATCAGTCATTTGTAGGATGGTTTGTATACATCGGGCTAAGTCAGAATGGAATACCGCACTTTACCATATTGAATACGTTCACCACTTTGAACCTTCTGTGTTCAATTTCACTGGGTTCCTTTCTTTCTCGTTTACTGCCGTTGCCGATGAAATCAATGCCAGGGTAGTAAGTCAGTCGTACTGATACGGACTACCAATCGTTTGTAACGGGTTCATCGGTTATTCACATTATCTGTTCACATATTGCACTGCAGCAAACATCACGTTTTGCCAAAGTTAGGTATTTTTGTTGTCTGGAAGCCGATGACTTTCTGACCGATTTACGGTGTATGTCAAAGTTATTGTCATAATTGATGACAGCCGTGTACATTTCTGTTATACAACTGTGTCGGATTTTGGTCCCACTGGGCATGTATAAGCTTCGAATCAAATAAATGAGAGAACGGTTATTTCACGAGATGCGAACGAAGTTGAGCAGCAACGAGCACAACAATCTTACATTGTCCAGCCAGCGTAGCTTGCGGTTGTTATAGCGACCCTGGTGTTGCACGCACATGGTCATCTACTTCCCATTTCGGAATCGGAATGAAAGAAGCATTTTTATGGTAGCGAAGTCGTTATCGATCATTTAGTCTAACGTATGGCCAGTTTTTGTAGGATGGGCCATTGGCGTTAGTTTCCCGATTTTACTTGCAACAAGTATCGTAACGGGTCAAAACGATAACAGACCAAGTATTCTGTGAGTGCGCTTACGTGTATCATTTGGTAAAAGATGCAAAACAGTTCAGTTAAGTGATGGCGACTTATTCTGGTTACTAAGGCCGCAGATGTCCTAACGACGGTTGACGCCAAATTCTTGTTTGCGAACTACTTAATCTAGTTCGTTGACAGTAGCAACCATAAATGTGGCGGTTGTCCCGAGGCTGTCCCGGCGCCAAATTCCGGAGTTCAGGTCAAAGGGTTTACCCAACGAGCACGATGGCTAACTAAGATTAGTTGCCTGTGAGTAGGGTGAGGGTGTCGGCACATTTCCAATTAGGTCGCTCGACTCCATCACCCAAGTGTATTATTGACCACTACGGCCCACGATCGATAACGCCTGGCTGTTCACACACATCTCTGTAATCGTTTCAGCGCTTGAAAGGCGATGCTGGACTGGAACTAGCATGCATCAGTGAGTGCAAATGAACAACGTCAAAATACGACATTTCTCTAACGATATGTGCCATTACGATAGTTTTTTCACTAACCAATAAGTAATAAAAAGCTGCATCCATGAACGAAACAGATCTACAAATTCACCAAAACCTAACAATTTTTCAATAGAATCTGTGACACGTCATGCTTTGTTTCTAGGTTTATCGCGCCATTTCTGGAACTCTGACGTGACGCATTATAGCTGTGCTGTGAGAACGATAAGCGTTGCTTGACACCTCGCAGTTTTATAGCCTCGTCACTGAGCTGTGTCCTCCCTCTTCCTGTCAACATGTCTTATTTGATGAAGGCAACTTGTTGCGTTATCAAGATCGACGTGGACAGTTCGTTCAAAAATGTTGCCAGGTTGAGGTGCTTTGTTCTCTGTAAACCTGTTTCGTTCTGAAAAATGATGCATCCGTTTAATGTCGATCTATACAAAACGTTCACATCATCGTGTCTTGGTTAGGTGATTACAAAATAGGATAACATGTTGATACATATGGATACTGGGCGCGGCGGAGTAAGGAGCGTTATACCCCATTTACAAGTGTGTTTGCTCGCAAACTGACTTCTCTAGACTGTACAGGCTGCAAGTGTACATGCTTCTGATGGCGGTTTGGAATCGACACTTTCATTTCACCGAAGGCATAGCTAATTTGGCTATAGCTTCAGCGGTGTGTTGTGCCCGTTCGCCCACCCGACTGGGTTATGCGTCGTGCTTTTTGAATAAGTCCTTGGGTCTGGACTTCGGATTTTGGAAGTCTTGTCGTGTGGTAGGTAATGGTTCGCTTGAGGTACGCAGCCCGATGTCTCACGTTATAAGCGTTATGACCTGTGGTTCCATGACTTGTGGGAATTTTTTCAGATATTTTTCTCCTGTTTTTGAATAAACGGTTAGGTTTTGCGCGGTCTGGAATGTTCACATTGTATGCATTGTATCTGTCAGCCTTACTAGAGGTAACAAAGCTGTTTGTTGTGTACAATGTCTGGTAGAGTATGACCATTTGGAACATTGATAGACCACCTAGTGATAATAGGGGAGAGGTCTGCTTAGGGATGGCGCACTCTTGTTGGTTACCCAATTTATTGGAATTGTGATCAGTTTCGATGAGCCACTCCACGGCTCTACATCCTGTAAGCTATGTGCACAAGCAAGGTAATACATGCTCAGTTTGGCTCTCTATGTGAGCTTTTTTACTCAAGTCCATCTGGTTCTTAAATGTTAATAACATCACGCTTCACCGATTTGTTTTCGGAATGGGCTGTTTTGACCTACTGATAAATGTTACGGATGAGTGTTTTGTCTACATTGGCCTCAGTTACTCGGGTACAGTTTAGGAATGCTACCTTCTGGTCTGTTATGCATTACACTTTTCACACAGCTTGAGTAAGGCGATACGTGCCAGCTATATATTCAGTATACAGTGTGAGCTTGACCGTGTTCCCTGAAGCTCGGTTTCCTTCATAATTTACGGTCCTAAACCTTTGTTCACCAGGGTTCCCACATGTAATTGGAATCGGCATTGGCGCCATTTCAGAGGATCCTAATGGGACGTCGTTTTTCTGTTTCGTTCCAAAGTCTCCGTACGCAGCTTACTCTGTTATTGTCTTAGCGCTTGCTTCAACTCCGCCGCAGATCCGTACAATTATCAAGCTAGTATGCTCCAGATATTCTCGGTGGGATTTACCTTATGTCCACAGATTGACTTGTTCAATGCACTTTTCACGGGAATGCATCGCATTCGTCAGATGTGGGACAGATGTATTGAAGCCTTCTCCATCCATTCACGCATTTGATTTACTGACGTGTTTAAGAAATTTTTCATATGCGTTGACCTTATAGTTAACATTTTTTGATCATCATAAGCAATAACTTCACTACTGTTTTCCTGTCGTTGGTCTTCCGAAAACACTTCATCGTGTTGACACTTGTGCTAATACCATCTCCACTTATTAGGACCATTTGGACTGAAGTTTCGATCGTCATTAAAGTTTGCAATTTCCATTTGTGTCTTTTGTGGGAACTGAGCCACCATACAGTTCAAACGACACGAAATGTTTTCGTGTTTGAGCGAAATTGATCTTCTCACTCTTTGTTAACTTAACCATTGCCAAACTTCTAGTACACCGTATGTAGTTCGTGTAGGTAAATATACAGCATAAGGGCTGATTTCAATTCCTCAATGCGTTTGATACCAGTCTACGGACGTTTGTCTCGTTTAGATCACATGGTAGGTCGTCCTCCCTCGTTATTGCTGTTCGCGTGTTGAACGAGATGTTTCAGGAAACCACTGGCGGCAACACGCTTTGTTCCTCGTAATCATTTGATGATCATTTCTGATATGCATTTGTTTGCGTTTTTGAGTTCGTGTCATGACGGAATTGTAAGTCAACATTCTTTAACTGACCATTTCCGTCTATAACGAAGAGGCTGTTCATCTTTTTTGGGTGTATGTATAGTTGGCGCGTCAACTACTATGTGTTTATGAGCATTTGACTATTTTAGGAAAAACACACCCCCAGACGAAACTACGAAAGTATTCAGTATATCTGGTGAATAATTTCGTAACGTTGAGGTGCAGCGTATAGATTTTCCGTATCCGACTTCCTGCGTTAATTACACACTGGACGGTTGCTTTACATCCGTTATTGGGAAACAATGGTTGTAAAAGAAACTGTGTGACCACGTTATTTGGTTATGAGCAGTGTTTTTTAGTAAGCTTAAAAATAAACAGACGCTGAGTAACTTGTTGGAATACATTGAGAAATGTACATTTTACAACTTAATGTTGCGAAGTTATGTACGTGGTTTTTCTGTTCTCATAGATTCACATCCTCCACTGTCGTGAATCGTGGTGGTGTGTATTTGAGTCACATGTGTGTTAGTTTAACCTAGTTTTTGTACGAGACTTCTGAATGGGCATGACCAGTGTTTTTGAATTTCTTCTGTTCTAATAATGTGTGGTAATTGCTATATGATACCTCTGTTATGACATACTTTGACGCACTTGACTACTTTTAGTAGGGGGCGGTTACCTGAACAGGACTCGTTAATACGCATTTTAGAAATCTAGTTATGAAAATCTGAGCTTCCGCTGTACTGGAGCCAGCCACAGGGGCAGGATGCCCAGCCGAGCTACGAAACCACGTTGAGAACTCAGCAGTTTCAACTTTAAACTCAGTCGCCCGCCCACCTCAGTATCTCATATGGAGTCCACTAAATGACTCAAAGAAGTGATTGTCTCAGCAAGGTTTATCACACAGTTCACCGTGAAATCTACCAGCCGCTCCGCTGAGCATTGAGTTTGTGTTAGTGATAATTAGTTTTACACATTTGTTCTAAATTAACCAATCTGCCCAACTGCATATTGATTGATGTGAGTTGAAGTACCTGGTGGGAGATGTATTTCGGCTTTTTCATTTTGATTATTGTGTCCACTCTGTACCGGTCACAAATGACAACATCTGTAGCTGGAGTCTCATGGTCTCTGAATACATGGGTGTTGAGTTTGCCAGAAAAGTTAACCATGAGGATGCAGGATTTTAATGTTATTGAGGGTTTTCTGTTCTACCACTCGCTTACTGTGACTATGGAATGGTGTCTTCGACATTTGGTAGCACGCGTTATATGGCTTGATTACACAGTTATCTGCGGACACAGAGTTTACATTCATCATCCCGTATTTCCATCATGTTCTGCTTCACTTCATCTACTCATCGTGACATACTTCCAGCTAACGAGTTGTCAACAGCGAAGACCACGTCTTTACTAGGACCTTTTAAGCTTGCCAACTTGTGTATTAATTCGTATTGACTGATTTCACCTTCAGAACAGCTCCAATCAAGGTTCAGATCGTGTGAATATATTGTCCATTGAAGAGTTCGTAATCTAGTGGTAGTCTTTTTGAAAACTGTTTCCACTCGTCACGTTGCCATCCTGCGACGTAAAACTTTGTATCCCATCTGTGATCGGCATTTAATAAGCTCTTAAGATTGAATTGTATTCCTTCTGTTTCAGGATGTCTAGTCCAACTTTACCGTTCGTGCAAATTACCCTATCACATTTAAGCTTCATTCACTAAATGGAACAGCAGGAGGAATGTACCACACACGTCTCCTTCTTTGCTTGCCAAGGCTTCAGTTTCTCCTATTCAATGGCTCGAAGTAAACCGTTATTCGTTACTCCAAACTATTCGGCTCCTCTGATCACTGCACCATAGACATCGTTACCTTGCTGACTCAAGTCCTCATTTTATGTAGACATCACATGGGAAACGTAGGGCGCTTGCATCCTGGACTATTGTCATTCGATCGCCTTTTTACTTGTGTGTATACTGAGACACTGTGTAACATGGACTTATGTGTGGTAGCATTGACTTTTATCGTTCTCAGCAACTGTCTGCTTTCATTGCTGAGTATCTTTGTTTCTGACCATTTCCATCGGGACATTCATAAACTCCAGACCTCTGATTACGTCCCATCCATCTTTTCAGCTTATTCGCTGTCGAATGTTTTGTTACTCCACCTAGGTACACATTGACAGCTTGTCAAACGGACTTGAACTAACCGGGCCTCAGTTACAATCACCATTTCCCCTATCTTAGCACCATTGAAGAAATCGGAAGTGTCCGTTGTGAAAAGCAGCCAGAAACTTGTAATTTCAATTTCAAGTTGAACATCACCCACAATTGATCGCAGCTGTCGCATTCCCATAGACTTTCCAGTCGGCCCCTTTCGAAAAGAAGCACTAGACTCGAGTTTCGCTCTCATTAGAGCTCGTCAGTAGTGCATATCCTTGCCACTGCCGGGACTAGAACTCCGGCCACGCTTTCATGAGGCAACCGTGTTTACCACTGCGCCATTGACCTCACATTAGGCACGACCGAATTATCATATGTGAACGCTCAACCACTTTCGCTTGTGAGTAATGAGTAATGTCTATGGGAATGCGACTCGAAGCTAACCAAATCCCCTACTACTCATCAGTAGTTATAATTTATCAATCACAACCCTTGCTACTCATTATTTGTAAGTAGTCCGAATAGATTATTTCTCAAATTAGTCGTACTTGACGGGCTAGATGGGCGTTTCTCCTCTGACTGTGCAACCTAAACCTGAGGAGGTGTCCCATTTCATGTTGTAAAATCTTGTTAACGTAGTCCGTGACTGTATGGTACCTCAGACTTAAAGTAGTAGACAGCACGACGTCCGAAAATAGGCTCCATCCATTTCAGGTGCGATGCAGCCACTCGTCACCGATACCGACATGTCTACGAAGTGATTCGGGTTTGGCGATAACTAGTTCCACCAGAGTATTCACTGCATTGAAGTATGATAGACTTTCGTTGCAGCGATGAAAAATGTGGAGACGCAAACGGTACAGTCTGAAATGGTGCCACTATGTCGAAGGTCATCTGCATGCAGATGCCTCATTTCCGATACTCATTTTTGTTGTTAACATTAAGAAGTCAATTCTTGAAACATAGTGATGAATAGAACCTAATCACTAGTGCATGATCAGATCGTGACAACAAACCTCATATAGTACGAAGGCGCACCACGTATTTTGCTCTGGACTGATTACAGCGATAAATCTGTGAATGGTTGCCTATATCCGTGCTACAAAATCCGTCATAGTGAGATTGCAGATTGTACGACGACTGTTTTTTATATCTTCGTTTTAATTCTGATGATGATCAAACGTAGATTGATGTTCTGCGTTTGATCATCAGGCGAATTACAACGGGGTGAATATATGTATATATTCTGTTTATTCCTAAGTTGTGTGTTACGTAGCATTCATGATGTCTTCAATTAATTTGTTGTTACCATTCCATTTGTTTGTCTCTCTATCTCTCGGTCTTGCTCGATAGGCTCGTTTGCTGAGTTTGACGGACTTTCTGGCGATCGATTTCAAGGACGTAGTGGTGTTCGAACAGTCGAGGTGGGCGATCATGTTGCATCAAACTCGCAACTGTGGATTCCAGCATCACAAAGTGTATGGCAAATGGGTAGCGGACTAGCTGATTCAGCTGTTAGATAAACGCTTTTGCAGGTCTCATCATCAGGTGACGATTTTTGTTTCCCCACGTGGGGGATGTCGTATGGAGTACGAGTTTATATACCGTTTGGCCGATGTTCATGACAAAACCCGCAAGTCCGTCTGTGTTATTTGACTCGTATCCTGTTTCGTTGCAATTGCCCTTGTTTCTTTTCATTGATATCTCCAACAGTCCTCACCAATTTGCATTTCTGTTGGTCTCTACCTGTCATGAAGGTTATGTCTAGTTTTCGTCTCCTAAATGTGCATGCTCACTGTCTTTATATTAGTAATGTCCTCGAGCTTATCAGTCTGTCTGCCCTCCATTACCTCAGGCATTTTTGTTGTCACAACGCGACATTGTAATTGGCGTCCCCTGTGCTTCTATCCTCTTTTGAACCACCCAGGCAGGATATTTTCCTTGTAAATGTTTCGCACTTTCCTCTTCTCGATTGTGAATAATCAAATATTTAGCGTTCTTCATCTCTAACTCCACAACGAACACATCAATGCATTTTCCACACCGCACTACCTGCACTCCGTACTGTACGTGTGTGCATGCGCGTGTACTATCTCCATTTGCTGCATCTGTTTCTCTGTACCTACTATTTGAAAATCAGTCAGACCTCTGGTCATTTTATTGTAAGGTCAAAAATCCGTCATTAGTATCTTCGAGAAATTAAGAAGTTGATCTGTGGAATTCGTGTGAGAATGTGCATTGGTTTCCATTTATTCTGTTATGGCCACCGGCTGGCTTGTTGCTTTTTTGTGTTCACGTGTTTTTTTCCGTCTATGTATCTCATTCTTGACGTGCAATCGACTAACTGATTTTCTTTTGGACCGATATCAGGGGAATTGTAATCTTGGTTTTTGCAATTTTTTTCATTGCCAACGGTATGTTGTTTTTGCGCCAATCGGAATTATGTCAGTGTTCCACACTTGCTCTCTTTTTCTCCTGGTTTCATTTGTACATGACGAAAGTATATATCTATGTTAAAAATAATACTTCTCTAATGTCTGCAGATTTCATCGTCTTTATTACTTCTGTAAAATAACCCTGTCCTGGCGAGTAGATTTTCTGTCGCGTTTACCTGAGAGAGCGCCTTCCTTACAGCTTAATCTTCTTTTGTCCTCCCTATGTTTGTGCAATGGGATGTGTTTTCGGCCCATCAAAATATCCACGCTATTTTTCTTACGACTGCGTTACTGCAAGGATACTATACTACTGCCAGCACTGAACTTAACAAATGGATGTTGTTTCGCATCTAACACAAACAAGTTACTAGGTACTTTCATCTCATCGTTGTTTGTTAATTAAATTGTGCTCAATAATAGACCATTGACCCCATTCATACGAGTCTGTACGAATACGGGTGTGCGGTACTGCATGTGAACGAGCACTAATGAGTATAGATGTTTACATCAAGCTCAGAACCTGAAGCGTATGACTTGTTAGTTGTGGTGGTAGCAGGTCTCTAGGTGCGCACTCCGGTCGGTGTCTTTTTTCAGTTGTGTTGGTGTCACAAGGGAGCATCTTATATTGAAAACGGGAAACCTGAAGTTGAAGGCCTCGGACTTATCGGCATAATTATCTGGACCCCACGGGTCATTTATCCGGTGCATTGAATTGAATTGGTGATGTACATATGGTTTCAAATCAGCTAGTTGCTGAAATTTTGCCTAAAGGATTGAACAGTCACCTGTTTACACTCCAAAATGGTAACATTCTGGAGTAGGGTTTCGTGCGAGTCATATAATACTAATTGGTAGCAAAGGATAACATTACCGCATCGACTGTGTGCAAGCCCGATCTGAATTGGTCATGGGCACACCTCGATCTAGAAGCCGCTTTCAATAAAAAATTCACTTCCAGCATTTACGCCACAAAGTGCGTGCTATTGTAAGATATCCGGGTTAAATGCAGACTGGCTGCTCTTTTCAGACGGCTTAAAGTTTGACAAAACATTTGTTAGCAATGGCAACTTGGATTTGAAATGAATATATTCGCTATGTATCGTCTCTGCTGGTCAGCCTACATCAAGTAGTAGGCAGTATCGGTAATGTGACAGTTCAGCAACGCTTATTTTCTTAATCCCAAGTCTGCGACTAACAGGCCAACGTATAAGATTGCAGCATGTGATGGATGAGCTCAGTTTATTGGACACCAGCTGTGCACGTTCCGTGTGAAATATCATCAGTCGAAGGCACTAACAATTGTACCACCTAACTAAGTGGTCAAGCGACTGTTGCTTTGCATAAGAATACGCTCCACTTGAGACTGTGGGATACGTTACACTGCGAAGCTGTGACTGGAGACGCTGTTTGAAAGCGGTGTAGCGGAATTCACATGGTTAATATCATATCCCAGGAGTCTCAGTTTATTTTCCTTAAAGAACTTTGGGTTACAGCTTTTCGTATCACCACTGAGGCGGAGGACTGCTTGACCCACAGTATCATAACTTTTAGCTAATGACCGATCATCTAAGTTAAGCTGAGTCTTCATTCGCCATAGACTTTTTGATAAATGTGTATTTTTGCTGTCATTACTGCTTAGATTCTTAAATTAAACTTTAGGCTGCAAGAAAAACTATGAGAGTTGACTTGAATGCTCATCCACCCGTACGTCAAGATATTTTGTTGGCATCGCAGTTTCTGATCATGAGGTTTTCATATACCTGCTGTTGGCCATCCATGTAATCGTTGATTCAAAATCCGTTCTTCAGCCGTCTCGATATGTTTCACCTAATTGGGGTGATTGAGCATCTGCCTTTGTTCGGTTTTGTCTGTCTGCTCGACAAAGTATGTCAGCGCTGTGCACCATATTCGACCAATAGTTATTTAAAGTATATCTTTTAAATTACAGATGAACGCCACTCAAATAGCACACATTTTATCAACACACTAACGACGGGGTTGATAGCACCGCCAAAACGAATACGACCAGTTCTGTTTTTATCCTCGTCCGCGGTTTTCCTAGACTGTTTTATAAACGCGTCCGCCATCAACATTAGCTTTGACCCAGCGAGCTACAGGCTCGCTGTTCATAGATAGATTCGCCAACCGACTGCTACTCAAGTACCGAACTTTTGCATACCTATCCGAAATGTATTTATTAATGTACACTCCAGGAATAGGCATAACACCTCCCGTAAAAACTGAAAAAACTGCCTAACTTTCGTTGATATCCAAACCGAATTCGAATGGCGAGCCGTGATAATCATGGCTAGTCGCTCTAATTCGTCATCACTACCTGTAACTAGTGCAGCGACCCTATTTGTTTATTGCTAACTATGTTAGAGCTACGATTGCCATTTGTACTCTTTTTGTTTCCAACTTTTGTATGTGCTTAAACATTTGTTTGAACGAGTATGGATACCGACAAGTACCCCGCGCACTCGAACGTACGACCCCGCTGCGTGCTCGCTTGTCGTTCCGCTCTGTTATCGTTTCGTCTTGTTATTCTCTCACGTCGACTTCGCGTGTCGACAATATACTCCTTGTTTACTCGTTGCGTTATTCTTAACCGGCCGTCTTCTGATTCGCTTGATTCTACACTAACGTATCGTGTACCTATTCTAATTATATTGATGAATGGTAGTGCCGAAACGTCAAATACTCAACAAGCGGCCATCGGTGGGGTATTCGTCTTAGTCATCGTCCTCTGAGTTCTACAGAACAACTTTTCGTACTGCGGTCAGGTATCGGCTAACTTGGACTGGGCTGACATAAAACCTTGCTTCGTACATTTGGCAATTCCGACTTCATCAGTGATCTCAACATCTTCATACCCGTACTTAGAATTTTAATTCAAGCGGCAGATTGTTTTGTGCTGGTTTTGTCAGAGAGATGAAAAGTCGGGCCATATCGGCAGTAATAATAATCAAATTCGAGACCACTTTTCAAACTATCCCCGTTCCTTGATGCAATATTCGATTGAATTCGCTCCGTCTATTTCGGATCTGTACGAATGTCCGGCCGGAAATTTATAGTTCCCGGATGGATCGTCTATTTCTGTTGGCGTCGGTACCTTACGGTTTTTATTTTCAAAACAACTTTATACGAACTCTGCTGCGCACTATAAATTGAGCATGTGCTCACTCTGTAAACCGCGGCGCTATCCCAATACATTAAGTACATTCGCATCACGTCGTACTTTCGGCACTAAGCGTTTAATTCTAGCCGGCGCATTTCGCAGTCTGAGGGGAAATGTCGGAATTTGTACGCTACCTAAACTACCACAAAGGCCGTCTTGACCCAATTTTTTTCTTCGAACTTCCTTGCTAATAGCTTGATACCATATCTGCTTAGCTGTAATGCGTGGTTATCACCATCTGTATCGCTGGGATCGCAAGTTCTCTTGCAATGAAGGACTTTTTTTCATCGATGAAACTCCCTATAGTTGTTGGATTTCTTGAGGCTCGTTTGGTTGGTTTGTCATCTTACGTCCAGTATGATGTGGACCGATAACTTCGTTAAAGCTTGTTTGGTTTTTGCGTAGGAGGCGGATCCGGAATTTGCCTTTATTTTATGGTGGGTAAGTGGGTATGCGCTCTACCCTGGTTCACCAACAATTTAAAATGCCTTTCCTGAACAGCAGTAGAAATGCAGGCATCAAACGAAAAGAACGCGGTAGGGTTCAGAGGCAAAGCATACATTTGCAACAGTGTTTGGAACGGCGATAAATAGTTAGCTCAAGCCTAGTCTGGGTCGACGGCAGCAACCAAGAGAAGAAAGAAAAGAAGCACGAGGTGGGCTACCGCCCACTCGGCGGCACTCAAAAGCGCGCCAAGCGAAAAGTGCGTGGAACCTTCGAGTGCGTTAAACAACGCTCGAAAGGTTCCGGGTTAAACGACCTTGAAGAGTGAAATAATAGATGAGCCTTCAGGAAACCAGCAAGCGTTCGCAACATGTAATTAGGAGCTTTGTGGAACATAAACAGCTACGTGTAGCTAACTTTCATTGGTAGATTTCAAGCGTTCTGCCCTCCGCTTGTATGAAAATCGACTCAGTCAAATCGCTTTTGCCATTTTGACGTACACTTCCGAGCATGCTTGATTGACATGTAGGCTTAAGTCCGCTTTCAAACTGGCGTGTTAACTGCTCCGTAGCGGATGGACCTCTCAGCTGGAGGTTTTGTGCACCGTGTTCATTTCCCAAGGTATCAGGGGAATGGATCCTATCTATATTAGGAAGAAAGGTTCGAGCTCACTGCAAACCAATGTTGTATTAGCGACTTTTCAGCGGTTTGTTCACGAGTTTGAGGTTGGAGTCCAAGTCGGTTGCATCCAGTCTGTTTGTCCGTTTCGATGTTCACCGGTATTCTGTCGACCTGAAAGGCAGTCACTAAAAAAGAGTGGCAACGCTCTTAGGGATTACAGAGGCTACCAGGAACAGAGTAAAATACCAATCAAACAGTTTCTTAAGTAGGTAGGAATCTAATAACACTTTGAAACGGTCAGCGAGAGAGCAGCTAACAACCTCTAATGGAAGGTCGTTCCAGTGGTTGATAACCCTGTAAGAGAAGAACTGTTGCCTGAAGAAGGCGCAGGAGCGAAGCTTATACAGCTCCTTGTCGTGTATCCTCTGGCCGTTATCAGCCACTAGGGTAAAGAATTGTTGCACGGGTCCTGCGCTAAAGATGTGCGTAAGGATTAAGTCACCGCGGAGTCTTCGAAACTCAAGTGGGTAAAGATCAAGAATTTCAAGACGAGACTCGTAGGAGAAATGCCGCAAGCCAGTGACCATTTTAGTGGCTACTCGCTGGACACGTTCGATGGCGAGTATGTCCTTCTTCAAACATTAGCATACTCAAACAGCGGTCTTGTATAAACCCCGTGAAGCGTCTGATAGACATGTCTGTCTATGCGGGGAAATGCTTTTTTATTATTCCAAGAGTCTCTTTTAGTGACCATCTGGTGTTGATAGGAGAAAGATAAGCCGGCTGACAGCCGAATTCCCACGTCTATTCAGAGGTCAGCACATGTTATATCTATTACATTTTGTGTATCGCAAATAGGTTCCAAAAGCCTCGTCCTAGCGTACTTGCTGTCGTTTAGAAGAGACTCCAGTCATCCGACCAGCACTTAATACGGTCAAGGTCAATCTGTAATGCACTGGGATCACAAGCATTCCAGATTTTTAAATCATCAGCATAAAAGAGCGTTGCTGTGACTAAGGTCAGGAAAGTAACTGATGTATATCAGAAACAACAGCGGACCGAGTACGGATCCTTGAGGAACTCCAGCGGAGATCGGAGAAAGAGAAGAAAGGTCTGATCCGGTTTTTACTCTGAAAGTCCTGTTTCCCAGAAACCATGTAATCCATTGAAGAACCTCCACTGGGGGTGGCGAGCAGTGGGACAGAAACGGCCCGAACGGAATGCGGCACTTTTGAAGAGGCAGCTCATACACGTTAATGTTTTTTTGAGAAAAATGAACAGAGGAGCCGGTACACTGAAACTGGTACCAGTATAGGCACGTCCAGCATTGAATAACGTTTTAAACACTCATGCTGCAGCTAAATCGGCCTTTAACTTTCGATACCTCCCATCCACCAATGCTGTGGGATCTCTTGCGTATAATTGTATTTTGGTCTGTAAACAAAACTGGCAAGTGTTAGCGTTACAAAAATCGATAGGTACTGGGGGCAACACGCAAGGCGAAAAAATAATGAAAACGAGCAAATATCTGCAAAATGGATACGGTAAACGGTTATGAAAACCTATGAATGTTTATGCTCGGAGCACCAAATATCAACCAAAGCAGAACCGTAACGAAAGCGCAAAAAATTCAACCTAACTTCGAGTTATCCGCTCTGATTGGTCAAATTATTATGTTCGGCACAACGCTTCCGCTACCCCCACAATGTAGCCACCGTGATCCACAATCGCTGCGTGAAAACCCAGATTTCACTTTCGCGCAATCATCTGTGCATTGTAAGTGTACGAGTTATGCTGAGCAATGTTCCAGCGTTTACAGGCCCTACGAGTGATACCCCACAGTTCATTAGCTGCAACCCAAACACTTAACTGTTGAGAACCATCTGTGACGGGAGGATAAAAGTGCGATCACTGGACTCACCTGATTGGATGTTTTTCCTGCAGTCGGTTTTACCGAAATCGGAGAACGTGAGAACCTCATCATCTCTTGAATCAAGACAAAGTTTGGTGCTTATCATATTGAAGGTGACCCGGCCTAGAATGTTCCTGACCTTTCCCTAAATACTAGGCTTAGCTTCTATCACCGAACAAGGGGTTAACGAGAGATCTCACCCCTTGATTTTCAATCAGCTGCAACGCAGCCTCCGAATTTTCCGGTTGACGCAATGAAAATTTCTGTCAAGGTTGGTTGAGAAGATACTTCTGATCAAGTGCCCGGAGTTTCCTTTTCTGAACTCTGTGGCCTATTTCATGCGAGATCTCTCAGCAAAAACTTCGAGGCTTTTAAACGTACGTTATAATGGCTTTGTTTTCACGCTACGTTCGAACATTGGACCATTGAGTCCACTCTATTGGATTCAAGTTAAGAAACTGTCTGGTAACGCAGTTCTAATATTCAACATGACTCACTCTATGCAAGCTTCTGAGTTCAATAAAAATATAGACGGTTTTCTCCGCTCGCAATATTTAACGCGAAGTTGGTAAACAACTCACGCAAAACGTTACGGAGTGTATCCCCCTGCCAAGATTAGTGCCGAGTCAGAGTAACTTTCCCACCTTGTGGGATTGACGTAAACGTTGGTTGAGCGTTATTGCGCATATCGGCTAACGCATTTGATGGCACTGTTTGTAACATGCAAGCCAGCCGCTTCTGTTCTGATTGTCCGTCGCACTTACGGACCGATTTTGGGGCAACGTGGAGACACCTGGGGACAGCGTTCTTCCGAAGGAGGGGTTCCAACAACAATCCTGTAAAAGGAAACAATACACAAGCATGAGCCAAAGGCCCAGTAAGCCATGCACACGACTTACACAAACGGAAACTAAAACGGCGTCAACAACACAGCACGCCTCGTCACACAATTCAAATTTAACCTGTGCGCGCCTGCTGGTTTCGATCGCACGTTACACACGTATTTCCCGGCATGACCTTGAAATATTTGAAATATCGTCCCCCACATAACCTTGTATAAGAGAAATTAGTATAACATTTAATCTTTGGAACAGAATCTGAGGAATGAGCGAACTATTTCTCTTACTGATGTGTGTATCAAACTTTCGTAAACCGCAACCTACCTCTGTCTGATTATGCATGCTTTTGTCAGCAGACTTCATGTTTGTCTTACAATGTTGTTGATTTGTTGTTTTGTAACGCCTGTAATTATCTGTCATGATCGCGCACATCCGAGCGTGTCTCTCACGAATGCGTTGAGAAATATATATTATTATTATTATTACGAGCCGAAAACGTGGTTCAGCTTCAAGTGGCTAGATCGTAGACTTGACGCTTTTTATTCTGGCTTGTTTGACAATTACCAATTTACAAGCAAAAGTGGGAATTTAAGGAGTTAGTGGAGACATACAACGAAACAGGCGGCCACATTATAATCGACAGTACGGTGTCCATGGAGAGATATGGCGCGATTAACTTCGGGCACACTAACTAATTGAGCAATTAAATGTCTGCCGGCAAAACGCCTACAGCGGTAAAAACAATTAGTCTCCTCGGGCAATTTGAGCAGAACAGTCAGATAAGAATTCATCTTGCACACTCCTCTTGGTCATAAACCCATTACTTGCGTGAAAACGAAATAAATGGAACAGTTGAAGGTACAAAATGGGCTCGATTGTGGGCGGCATTCATGACTGAACCTAAGGCAAGTAAAGACTAACAGTCAGTACACATAATACTGGCACCCGACGGCTGATCAACAATGCTTCTGCATGCATGAGAATTTATGGGTTGTGGAGGTTCGTCAGGACCTTCAAAGAAGTTGCGATACTGACGGTGTTACCGGTGGCCGAAAAATACGTCGCATCGAGCAGAGCGGCGTTCTGTCATCCCATTAGCGAGTGAGTTAACACACGCTTACCGGAGCGTGTTTCTCACAAATGCGTTGTGAAACATACATCATTGCTATTATTAAGCATACTGCTCAAAATGGCGTCAGGATTATCCCAGGTCCACTACCTCATATTGATCACACTTCCTTACGCGCGTTGTCGAGGTCCAAACTATATGCGACTATCTACAACCCACCTGGAAGCAAACAGGACCTTACAGTTTTACAGCCAAGTTTCAACAACACCCAGATTAGTGTCGTAGTCTCTCCCTGTTTTTCAGGGGCCTGGTTGTACCCCAGTAACCATTACCAGGGCTCTGTGTATGCAGGCCGCAATTAAAAACAGATTGACGGGCGTCTCTGTGAAGCGTTCAAGACAACCTTGAAACAGCTGTTTTCGAAGGACGCCATCTGCGTGCCTTGCAATAATTTGTGGAGGGACTGGAAAGGTTACTTTCGGCGACGCTCAGTTTGTTGCATAGGATGTGCAGCTGGTCCGCTAGAAGTTAGACTTGATGTATTCCCCTCAGACGGATCAGGTAAACGCCCTGCAGCACGTTACTTTAAAATGCACATCCTAAAAGTTAAACGCCACAAAACTATCTCAGTGAGTTTAGGATACTCCGCGTTTTGCAGTGAGTGTGGCGTACGTGGTCCGATGCACTGGTGGCCCCCTGATTGTTTGCTAAGTGCTCTTCAAGACAAATTTGACAAAAGGAGCCGTGCCCAGCTGAAACTGCGTCGCGAACTAATTGCTCGACACGGTGGCATACTTCCACTGACGTTTAGTCACGCCTTTCTACGTTGTGGCGACTCAATGTGAAGTAGCAACGTGGTTCTCCATGTGGAAGACGTCTGAACTTCATTTGACAAGTTTGCATTTGTGTGATAGGTTTCCGGTAGTAGCCTTCGTAATACTCTCAAGTATACTCACTTGATGCCGGAGTTCACCAAACCTCTTACAGGTTTGCTAATGAGGTTCCGTCTGTTCGGTTGCTGGCACACCGCACATAGAATATGTTGCCGCAAATCTCTGCGCCGAAATCAGGTCAACGGGAAAATATCCTGGCGAACGAAAAGTGACCTCAAGCGTAAACCACTTCATTATCGTGTGGTGGCGCGCCAGCTTGAAGGAAGTTCGCTCGCTCTTTTGTGCAACTTATGCCTTGGAAAGAGTAGCCAAGTGGATTTGTCGTATCTTTGATGACACTATGTGTCTAGCCGTTTGCATAGAATATTTTGTTCGCTGCCTAATGTCCTGTCTATCAAAAGAGCCCTCAAATTTAAAACTTTTACCGATTTGACGTCGATACTCCTTTGGGTATGACTTCTTTACCTAAGTGACTGTCCAATATTTATGAATTTCATGGGTGTTAATGAAAGGGGTAACGATACCCTGAACCCTTACCACACACTTGATATCAAGTGGAACAACGGAACGGACCTGATTGCTTTGGACTTCTCACTGTCGAATAATCCTGTCAAAATGGAAGTCATCTTTCCCACCAGCCCTAACCTGTATGGTCTCCCATGACTTGTGTCTCTGTGACTACATGGGGGAGGCAAGCTATCGTAAAAACTGTTAAAAAGGCTGGGTTGAGACGGCTCATTCAACACAGAAGTTCGTCGAAATTGAAATGATAGGCTGAAACGTTTTTCATGAGCCGAGCAGAATGCAGTTCCTCAAATATGTAATACCAGGTGAGTTTGTGAAAAGTGACTATAGCTTGCACGTAATTCATGACACGTGATGGGGACACGGAGGGTGCTTCTCATGTTTGTTTCCGCAGCAACAAGGGAGGTGATTTCGCGATTTGCTGCTTGAGAACATGCACACTGCGTTTCCCCATTCAGTTTCCTTACCCAGGTTCGTACAGATTGCAGCAAAAAGTTACTGCTCCAAAAGGTTGCCTGGAGTCTGAATGTTTGTTTCGAGGACGTACGTCATCGAACAGACTTGATTATCGTGTTGTGTTGTAACAAGAGTATTTTGATACATTTCGCTAAGCCTGTTGCAAATAAACCGTTGTTGTTACTTGTCGCGTCTGATCAGTAAAAACTGAAGCCCGTATGATCAGTTGACGGTGTCACGGACACAGAGTCCCGAGGAATAAGGTACGCGACGTGTGCGCAAGGGTGACTGACAAGTCCGGATTCACTCATATGTTTGCCCGCTTTGTTAACTAGTACACTCAAACTTGCTGAGTATGAGGACAATCGTAATTCGAAAAATACTGCAACGTAAATAAATACCGTGAACCGTTCCGATAAATTACTAAAGATTTGCTACCGGTATTTTAATTGGAACAAATTATTGCAAACCCTTGCCTGGTTGAATCGTCACCTGTGTGACCGGTACGACTGGGAGCTTCTCTTCGTGAAGCACGAATTTTATCTGAATTGTATGCTCATGCGGAGAAGGAAGCAGTGTAGTGGGTCTCCATAAATTACTTCCCCCTAATAATCAACTACTCACTCCGTAAAAGTGGATGGTTATTTATAAACATTTGTCTCTCTACTTAACGACTCCAGCCATACTCCCCAGGATGCTCCACGTTCAAGATGCTGTTATCCGACATTTACATTTGCGAGATCACACTAAAGAATTTAACGGGAGTATATCAGTACTCCAACTGTTTCGGACGATACGTGGCTGTCGGGCGGTTAGAATCAACATAAACCGTAGTGCTTCTGTTAATGCTAGACGATGGGGGCTGACAAAAAGTTGATGACTGCAGTCCGTTCCGTAAAAAAACCTCGGGGCTATCTTCGTTCCTCCGTCTATTTGAATTTTTTCTGCCTCATTCAAAACAAAAATAGAGCAGACAGACAGTTGTATGGCTTCATGTTGGAAAGTTCCAACTCTTAGGTGGTTCATTCAGATGTGGGACACCGCGTGTGCACGGACCCAGTTCTCATGTTGGTGAAGGTGTACACCAGTCCTTATTCATCCTAACAACTGTCCAAGCTCCGTGGTTACCAACCTACAGCCTCATAACCGGGGTGAAAAGACGGATGTGATCGACGAAAGCGACAAGGTGCTAGTCGCCAGAAAACACGCCTATTCTGACGTGCAGTCGGCCCGCCCCTGGCTCGGTTTAGCGGGGGGTTTGCATCAGAGCAAACGTGCAACAAAATCTCGGATTTATCTTACTCCGGTCAGATTCACAACTGAGTTGGTTGTGCACACATGGTGTATGTATACGACCCTGTAAATGAATTCCGGTCAATTCGCATTCACTGCTATTCCAACAGTAGACGCATAAACGGTTATTTTCTTTTGCCTTGGAAAGCTTAACAAACCCACCTCGATGTTGGTCACTCTTAACGCACACCTTAATCCGGCGCAAGTTGCCGAGATGATTAAAGACGAACAGTGAGCACGAAAGTGACACATAAAGTGTCCCGCTGGAGTGCCTTCAAATGTTATAAACCGTCCGCACAGGACAAATAGTGACGGCTTTGACAACTCACACTACCGGCTCTAACACAGGCACGGTTAACATGCTACCATTATATAGGCCGAGAGTTACAAGGAGACGACAGTCGCTGCGATAGAATACAGCCCTCTTTATGTACTTCCAACGACTACACTGCAGCGATATTCGTTGTGTGACGATGGGTTACATTTGTTTTCCGCCTCACCTGCCTCCATTTTCGCCTCAAGCGTTAGAAGACCCATTATATACTCCCGGCTTACTTGCACTGGATTTGGCGCCTGCAGCTTGGATTAACTTAAACAGCGGATGACGAACTTATGGAGAAAATTTAATGTGTGCAGCAAACAAACTGCACGAAAAATTGCAATGCTGAATTTCGTCAGGTTATAAAAACGGCAAAATGACTCAGGCAAGAGAACTGATAACTTCAAATCTTGTCCTGTTCACTTCCCTCCCTTGCGTTAACAGCCGTCACCATGTAAAGCTATAACTGAGGATCATAACTGCTAGTGATTTATTTTAATTATCGGATTTCTTACCGTTGACGATATGAGTTTCATCTGCCCTCTCCAGTTCCGGTTTTTATTATTCGAATTCCACGTTTTTTATCCTAATTTAGAGCGCGTGGTTTTTTGAAATATATGTGCGAAGCACTCCAACCTCAATAGCCAGTTGTTTTCTTATTCATCAGTCTAAGTCTAATCCATCTACAGAGAAGAAAGCTTATTTTCTACAGCATAACATATTCACCAACTCAACGTATGAGCTATACCTTCCTCCCCATGTTTGTCTCGCGTACATTTTTCATGTCGTTCTTGAACCGAACGCGCAAGTGCGATCCCTTGAAATGCATCCTTATGTAATGCGTCAGCTCAACGCGTAAGTGATATATTATTCACATGAATCATGAAAAAACATTTAGGTGAAGCGCACTCACGACAGCTACGAATAGATACGTCTTCTGCTACCGCCCACCTTCATTATCGCCATTTCAGAGAAGGTATAAAAGATAGTCATGTATGGAACCATTCTTCTTATGGGTGACATTTGTGACATTACCACTCACCACGTGCTGGTCACAGGTGAGGATTGCGGAAGCGGCTGAAACAGTTAATCCAGCCAAGTGTCAACTTAGTTTGTATGAAGTGTACTCTCGACGGTGAAACCAGTGAGTTTATCGACTGAGGTAAAGTGGAAAACCGATAGTGGCTAAGTTGCCCTGCTGACTTCAACTAACACCGCCTCCGTCCCTCTGTCATCGGGTGTCTTCTTACGTATTACAGGACACGTCGCATTTGAACTTAACAAAGTCCTCACCAAAAGTACTGTGCGCGATTGAAGCCTACCACTTACTTTGTAGAGGTATTTCGGAAGTCCCTGATAAAAAAATACTTTTTAACTCCATACGCCTGAAAAATTGCCGGAACCAAAAATCTACCTCTGGTCAGGTTATGCCATGCCACGGATAATACGGAATTCGAAAATATAACGTCAGTCCCCACGAAGTATCGAAGTCTTGTTAAGGTTTGGTGTGTCAAAATCGCCTTCAACGAAAAGACGGGAAACGCCGTGGAAACGAGAACCTGCTTAAGGCGACAAGAACGGCCTTGCTGTCGGACGTGCAAAATGGCGACTAACAGTGTATAATACCGACAGAGAGCGTGTCACGCACGCGAAGCTGAAGTGTGGGCGGGAGTGTGACGTGTTTTTGCACGAATCCCCTCAACCGCTGTACGTAATCCGTTAACTTTCTAATACTGAGTTGGCGCCGCTCATGAAATTCCTTCTGATACGTAATTGCAAGGTGAAGACCTGCAATTCTTCGTTGCAGAAAATGGAATTGGCCATCAATATCCTTTGAGATATCGAAGTCAACAATTTTTCCGTAAATCTTGCCAGAAACCGAAGTGAGCACAACGTCCACCTGCCGGTCTGGGGAGAAGTGCCTCACATAGCGGCGCACCTGAGCCTCCCAAATGTGGAAGTCTTCTCCAATAATGTATTTATCTGGTGTTGGAAGCCCACGCTCCTGTCGCACGAGGAGTGCATGTTCGGTGTCTGAAATACACACTTTCTCAGCTTCTCGAATAAGTTTTGGCATCTCTTCGGTATCTGATGAACTGAGCATTCTCCGGAAATTCCTGTCCCACCGTTGGTGCTGAAATTGTAATAGTCCAATGAACGAGGCACAGGCAACAGTACACAAAATGTACAACGTTCGCAAATGAAACACTATAAAGTCTATTTCACAAGAGAAAAAACCACAAATCAACGAGAAACATATGACACCACACGGATACCGAAGGATCCTCAATTCACAGTGTGTTCTTGTTCATGTATATATGGGGTCTCAAGGTCCGGAAATAAACCACTAATCGGTAGTGGACTCGCGTTCATTGACCGCTCGCCTCGAGCCCTGATTGGTCAGTCCGGTGCACAGACGCGGCCAGCCCGCGTGCTTGAGGACCTGAAAGGGAGCGGAAAGAACTATGTGTGGTCAAACGAAATCAGTGTCATCATACTGCATGCCACAATCACAACTGCAGCCGATCATTCGAATTTGATCGCCACCGATAAATCTTCCTTCCCACGAACGTTAATCTCCATGTGTAACGATCCACGTCTGATCGTTGAGTTACGCGTAGCCCAAAAACGGATCCCCAAATGAAAACAAGATTGGACCCAACAATTTCTACGGTACTATTAAAGAAATGCATCAGTAATTACAAAAGCAAACCTCAATCGTTCGCGACGATAGTCTCGTCCAGCAAAATCAACAGTTTCTCAACAGGACCAGCAAGGTCAAAGGTCAGCCGTCACGCCAGTAAGCCAGGACAAGAATGGCTACTCGCGCCAAGGACAGTTAATGACACATTAGTTCAATAAAACAAAACGGGGTGGGTGAGGTAGTGGGAACAAGTGTCAGGTTAGTGGGAAAAATAGGGAATGCAAACGATGGGGACGAATTTTCTCAGTTCATGGATCAACAATTTACAACCATGTTTAACTAAAGTCTGACATCGTTCACTTGTCTTTGCTTGTTCTCGTCTAGTCTGTTCATCCTTGCTTCTCACTTCTTCACCTATGTTCATGTATACCTTGGTTTCATTTGCTTCTCATCGCTTCGCCATTACGCGACCGTTGCATGTGGTGGTTTCCACGTGAGTTGTTGATTTTGGAACCTGTAGAGTTGGTTGATTCAGTATCAAGTTTTGTTGTTTTTTCTAATTAGTTTTTTAATATTCTTCGTGTTCATTAGTGCCTTATTAATAGGAAGCTTGCCTCTACGACGGACGTTTTTGAATCCGAATCGGTCGCCCAGTGTGTTCACAGCTCATGGACACCCACCGCAGCACAGACGCAACTATTCCAAATCCGGCTTGTTGACAGGCACTGTTGGTAAACTGAGCATAGCTCGAGGAACTGCTAGATGTCCGGCACAAAATACGTCATGCGAACTTTCCTAATAACCTTCATGTTTTGGAACACCTCTATACATTATACCCCAGACAGGCCAGTAAGCCACGTATGGGCCGGCGCACTCGGTTTTTTCCTTCTGATTGCATCACTCACTCTGATTAGCTATCTTCTCTAATTGATACCGGAAGTAGTGGGATTCGAGGGAGGTTCATCACATGGGTCCAGGAAAAGATATCCGCGTGGCAAACCTGGTGTATAATTTGCAGCAGTAACACGTTTTCTGAACGGACATAGGTATTCAGTGTGGTTGTTGTGCAAATTGGTACAGCGTGGTGAACCACCTCTTAGTGGTGCCAACTGGGCGATCTGTGTGCAAACCTTGACTGGTTGAGAGTTGTGAGCGTTGCGGACGGTGCTTCGTAAGGCTGGATGTCAAGATGAGTTTGCCAATTTCGTTAGAAAGTTTCGTGTGGGCAAAAGAGCGAAAGTATAAGCGTGTGGATCTTCCTCTGATGATTCCGACATTGTTACTGGCGTGAATCAGGAATATGTCCTAACCTCAAGGCTATGTAATTTATATTCGACTGCCATGATAACAGTCACTTTTCAGGATTCTGTGGAGGACGGCGTTGAGGTAGAGTACCGGACGGATGGGACGCCTGCTGAATATCCGACGTTTCGGCTCTCCCGCTCGGCTATATATCTCAGCAATGCCTATGCTACCCTTAACAGATGACGGTGCATTTTCGAAACGGCGAAGAAGAACCGCAATATCTGGCGACGGCCTTCGCGTCCGCAGCATCCTAGTTGGGATCGAATAACAACACAGTTAGGATGTTTTCCTTCTTTCAGCCTACTCTGGGCCGAAATGCCGTCTGTGCACTATCACCCAAAATTCGCGTCCATGAAGACGTTGCCCGTAGCACGGCGAATTTTTACTACTTAGGTATCACTCTGTCCACCGATCTGTCCGTGGACCGCGAGTTGAGAGCTCGTGTGGCGAAGGCTAGTGTTGCGTTCGGACGTCTTGAAAGACGTGTTTGGAAGAACCACAGCCTGAAGCCGAGCACCATGGTGCTGTTGTACAGCAGTGAAAAGTGGATATGTTACAGGTGGAACGTGCGCCATCTCAGTCGCTTTCATGTGTAATGCCTGAGGTGCCGTTGGGTATCCGGTGGGTAGACATGGTTTCGAACACTGGGGCATCGCGGCGAGCGGACATGAACGGGATGGAAATCATGCTGATGCTAATCAGCTTCGTTGGCTGGGTCACGTCCGTCGGATGGGCGATGACCGTATTCCGAAGCAGCTTCTGTATGGACAACTGAAATCAGGTAAGCGAAATCCTGGTGGTCAAAAGCGGAGATACCAGGATGCTGTGCAGGTAAGTCTTTCACGTTGTAAAATTGATTTCAGATGTTGGGAAGACTTAGCGTTGAACCGGACGGTCTGGAGGAACACGATTTGGACGGACAGCAACGAGTAGTTATTGGGCGGCCGATAACAAAAGCGCACTGTACGCAAGGTAACCACCGGTTCCACAGGTCGTGATGACATGACTGTATGATGGCGTTGCGATGTGTGCGGCCGCGAATGCGCTGGCCGCCTTGGATTAGTAGGTCACCAGCGTACTCATAGTGTACCGTCGGCGACGAGTACGTTAGGCTCAGGTAGGTCATATCAGTATATCCATTCTATTTCTGTTAATGATTGCATCGACCAAGACCATGGTCGTTTGGCAACTAATCCGCTCCTCTTTTCAGAAACTTGGGTGTCTGCGGTCTTCTACCCATTCTTATCTTCAGCTTTGTTGGTGTATTGTATGATGAATGGTTTGCCTGTTCTTTTCGTAGTCCAATCTGAATTTTGCTTTTCATCCTTATCTCTCTAAATGCACTAACATTCACTCGTATACTGAAATGCTTCTTGTATTACATTTCACTTATCTTTCTTCTCAGTTTAGATCTTGTCATTGCAGTCTCTCTCTCTCTCTGTTTATACTCCAAGGATTGAGAGTTCCCTTTTGATACTAGCGAACTAACTGGCTACCTAGAATTGGCCGGCCGTACACAGTGACTTCACTCACACCCCTGATGGTTTTGGTCCTTTAGGTTTATACCGGATATATGTTGGGGGTGGGACTGCAAGTGGCTCAGCGCCAGCCGCTTTTGGCGATAGAAAAACGCCATTGTGACAGGCTATTCCGTCTCGGAAGCAGTCAGCCATATAGGGACGCATCAATTTGAGCATATATATAAAAAGTACATCATCATACTTTTAACATCCTTACATATATGCATACAGACTGAAAGCATACATATATTAATATGCACATTACATTTACGTATGTTATGTGGACATATCGTCGCATATAACTTCACATATGCGTATAGGAAAATGTATGACATTTATCATTCCTATTCAAACATATATATACTGTAACGTGTGAAAGAAACCAGTAAGTAAGCACGGATTGAACTTCACTTGCAAAACGGAGCGTGCTGTTGTGTAGTTAACGACGTTTTTTCGTTTGTGTAAGTCGTGTGCATGGCTTGCTGGGCCCTCGGTTCATGACTGTTTGTGTTGTTGTTCTTCACAGGACTTGCTGGAACCTCTACTACGGAGGAACGCTGCCACCGGTTTCTCCACATGACCACAAAGTTGGTCCACAAGTGTAATGGATAACCAGAATAAAGACCGCCTGCTTTTATGTTACATTTTGGCGACCCTATCAAGGTTGAAAGCGAAGAACAAATACCAGTAAAACTGGTAAAAGGTGATCAGAACCCAAGCGAAGAACGCATGGTCGACGCGATGACGCAGGCCATGAACATCTTGATGCGAGCGGTGGATAATATCTCTCTTTTTCAGCCAGCACCTGCGATGCTTTCCCACTGATGTCAGCGAAGTTTGTACTTGGGATACCGTATCAACGAAAGGAAAGCATGGCGAGGCTGCCCATCGACCAATTTCCCATTGCCCGAAGTAAAATGACACTCCTTTGTCTCCTGTCGGCCGATGTGCTGATCATTGTTTTCAGCAGTCAAGTGATGGGCACAGAGATCGGTGATATGACCTTCTGAGGGCTCCGCCAGTTGCACGACTCGCTCAGGATGTGAATACAGCGAATGGAACAATTTCAGGGTAGACAACAACCAGGCGAAAGAGTCGGGGCATTCGTGAGAGATCTGCGATACCTCGCCGAGCGGGCGTATGACGGCGAGTCCGCCCAAGAACGAGACAAACGAGTGTTGGAGCAATTAGTCATCGGAGTGTCTAGCGTGAACATCAAGCGCGAGCTTTTGCTGCATCCTCCAACCGCCCTGGACACGGCGTTGTAAACTGCGGAAGTCTTAGACAGAGTCGACGCCGTCCTTAAGACCCCGGCAGTACCGTGTTTCGCGTTCTACAACGTACGGCGCTCTGGTGTCAACCGTCGGACATCGCACCGGGGTCAGACACGGCATTACAATGGTCCACGTATGCCAGCCCCCTATTAATTTCGCTCACAACCCCGATGTGGAACTTGTTACCGTGGTTGGAACAACCGGCCGTACACTCCGCATCGACAGCAGCGGTACGTAACTCAGGTGAGCGAATTTGCAATACGGTATGTATTCCTATCAGCAATCAGTTCCAGTTTAACTTCCGCTTCGTCGTAGAGTTAGCGGTTAAGAATGCCACCGTCATGTGGTTATTAGCTATAGGGTCATCTAGCGGCTTGATTAAATCAGACGTGATCTGGAGACTCAGACGCCACAAATCAGAGCCCTGTAATTCGGAAATTAACCACCGCTGACGGCTCGGCCATGAGTACTCAAGGGTCAGTGACACCCATGGTGAGGGTAGCCAATCAGACGCTCCGACACAAATTCGTAGTGGCTCCAAACCTTCCGGTTAGCTGCATTGTCGGAGATTGATCTTGTAAAGGTTCTTGGATGTTGTCCAGATTTAACAAACGTTTGGATGGTTACACCATCAGGCACGATGCCCCGTAGACCATTGTACAGCCACTGCGGATACGAATACACCCAGCATGTCGCTCCTGGTTATGTTGTGTGACAAATCGATTCGTTACTTAGGGTTCCGGGGTGCCGCGATGATAACCAAAGTGCAGCTAAGTTGAGAAAAGTCATCCTTGGTCATATTGATGCGTTTGCTTGGAGTAAGAACGACCTGGGGCGAACGAACGTGCTGGAGAACAAAATAGACACATGCAACTCCCTTCATAAAGGCTTCGCTCAGGAGAATCCCAGTAACCCTACAGATAGAACTGACCAAAATGCTTGACGAGACGCTGCAGAAAAATATAATCTGGCCGTCATACTCCACGTCGGCCTCTCTTGTTGTTTTGGTCAAAAGAGACGGTAGTCGTCGACTGTGTTGAATATAGGAGGCTAAACAAGGTTACTATTATGGATGTGTTCCCATTCCCTCGCGTTAATAATCTGTTCTGACGCTCTGGGAAGTTCTTACGACTTTGGCACGCTGGATTTAGCCTCAGGCTATTGGCAGGTAGAAGTAGAAGAATCAGATCGTGCGAAAACAGCGTTTGTGGTGCCCACAGGGCTGTATGAGTTTCAGACAATGCCCTTCGGGTTATCAAATGCCCCCGCCACATTTCAACGTTCTAATGCAGCGGGTGTTGAGTGACCTCATCCCCCATCGGTGTCTCGTCTACTTAGATGATTTGATCGTCCCT
>LOND01000507.1:32854-46742 GCA_014220965.1 Paragonimus kellicotti | reverse complement strand
TATACATAAACGTATATTCACATACACAGAAACGTGTATATACGTGAAATCACATTATTTAATGTTTCGTTTTTGTAAGCGTGCATGCTATTCGCATGTACACCGTTTTTCCATTTATGGTAACTTTTGAACACCTACACGTAAACCACCGTCAGTACCTTTCTCCATTTGCTCTTCAGCAAGTTGCATAATGAGAAAATTACTCTTCAAGGTCATCCAGTGTATTGCTAAGCTTTTAAAAATTGCTTTTCGTAAGAGAGAAAGGAAAAGTTCTGTAGCGTTTCGTGCAGTATTTTGTATTTCATAACTGTTATTGTTCTTTGTACTTTTCACTTTCCTCAAATTCACATGTGCACTCCATGTTTAAACCGTGTGAATGGAATAAATCAATCAGTAATGCTGTAATTATCCCGATAAGAGGGAGAACGAGAGTTCACTTGTAACCAGTTATCAGGAACACGTGACACTACTACAACAGTAAGGTGAGAAACAATATGGAACATTGCGCCACGGTTCCGTCAGATTGTCTGTCCTCAATTCGGTCCCCATCACGTCATTACCAAGGGACCACCCAACTTCGCTCGCCTACGCTGACAGCTACCCCAGAAGCTGAAGCTCGCCAAGGCGGAAGTTGCGGAAGTGCTACGTCCAGGAATTATCCGTCCGTCGCCTTCGCGCATGGTTTTAAAAACGAACGCAGAAGATGAGAGACCATGACGTGACTACCGAGCACTGAACAACGCCACCATGTCAGCTTGTTACCGCATTCCGTATATTCATGAGTTTTCCACTGGCCTTTCTGGAAAAGAGATCTCCGAAATAGATTTGGTCAAGACATATCACCAAGCTCTCGTGGCTCCCGCGGACACCGCCAAAACAGTGACCACAACCCAGCTCGGTCTATCAGACTTTGCTCGTATGCCCTTTGGCCTCACGGAATGCCGCCCAAACATTCCAACGCTTCATGGACCAAGGTTCTACGCGGATTAGACTTCGTGTTCGTCTACACTGATGACACACTGGTTGCCAGCGTCAATGCGCAGGAACATTTGCCTCATCTGAGATCGTCCTCCACCGTCTAAACCGACACGGCAACACCATCAACGTAACCAAAGTGCGTCTTCGGTGCCTCTTCCATTGACTTTCTCGGTCATCGCATCGACAAAGACGGCATCAGACCACTACCGGAGAAAACCAACGCTATTTCGGATTATCCATTGCCTCAGTCTATCAAAAGCCTACGTCGATTTTTAAAAATTGTCAATCACTATTATCGTTCTATCTCCAATTGTCCCGACATGCTTAAGCCACTTACTGATTTGCTGCAGAGTAACCCCAAAAAGTTCGTCTTCACCCCAGAAGCCACCGCCGCTTTCACATCCGTCAAGCAGGCCCTGGCAAACGCCACATCCCTTGGCTATCTGAGTACCGACGAACATGCACGGTTGGTTCTAAAGACCGACGCATCTCAGTCTGCCGTCGGCGCTGTTTTGCAGCAAGTCATGGACAGTAAAATCCGACCGGTTGTCAGCTTACCCCGGAGGCTACAACCTGCCCAAACGAGGTACAGTACCTTCGGCCGAGAACTGTTGACTGTCTACCTCGCCATAAAATATGTCTGACGTGTTAGCAGGACGTCAGTTCACCATCCTTACTGACCACAAGCCGTTAACTCACGCTTCAACACTTCCCCAGACAGATACTCCCCGAGAGAAACCCGCCACTTAGACTTTCTCTCTCAGTTCACGAGCGGACATTCGCTACATCGATGGTTCAAGCAACGTGGTCGCAGACGCCTTATCTCGCGACCATTTTCATTACTTATCCGCATCTCGCAAAAATTTAGAAGCCTTGGCGGCGGTCCAACAAAATGATGCGGAATTCAGGCAGCCACGTCTTTACCCGTCACTACAATACGTTCACCTACCACTCCTGCACTCAGATTCCGAAATTCACTGTGATATCTCGACCGGTATAGCTCGAACTCACGTTCCCGCTAATTACCGGCGAAATATTTTTCGCTGCTTCTATCCTATCTCCCAACCCAGCATCTGCTCCACTGTCAAACTAATCACTTAGCGTTTCGTCCTAACGAACATGCGCAAGCATGGCCAAGCATTGTCTGTCAAGTCAGTGAAGTAAAGTACACCGCCAAACCATCCCCTCATCTGGCATTTTCAGTGTACTAGACGACCGCTTCAAACACGTTCACGACGACGTAGTAAGCCAACTTTTGCCATTGAACTGCTTTACTCATTTGCTGATCTGTATTTAGCATTTAACACGCTGACCGCAAGCAACACACATATGCTACATCTCAGTCGGGAACATTACAAGGGTATTCGTTGAAACCCGGGTATACTCTTCCAACGTACCTGCTTCCTTCACTACTGACTGAGGTTTTCGGTTCACATACACGCTATTCCGTGATCTGCAGCACTGACTCGGTTGGGAACGTTTCCGAAAAACCGTCTACCATCCAACGTCAAACGGCTTCATGGATCGCTCCCGTCATCAAACTAGAGCAGCCATCCTTGATGCGACATATGGTTCAAACTGGCCGGAAAATTTTCCACTTATTTTGCTTGGCATCAAGGAAGACATCGGCTGCACCCCAGCTGAACTTGTCTACGGTAGCACCTTACGCCTGCCAGGTGAAATGTTTACGGATTCTAGAACCACTGGTGAGATAGACCCAACGTCGTACGTCACCCGTCTGAAACTGCACATGCACAAGTTGAAGCCCATCCCGACGAGGATCACACCGAGGCAGAGTCAAGTACACGAAGACCTGCGTACTTGCCCCTTCGTGTTCATCAGAGCTGACGCTCAAAAGAAGTCCCTACAGCCTCCCTATGACGGTCCGTTTAGAGTGCTTGAACGCAAGACAAGTGCTTTGTCATCAGTCGTAAAGGTATTCTTCGTTCAGCAAGCGTCCACCGCTCAAAATTGGCCCACATGGATTCTTCAGATTTGCCTCCTCCTCCTCCGGCCGGGATAACACCCTTCGTCCCTACACGACTTTCGAATAAATCCATCATATAAACCCCACAAACCGTTTCGCAATCCACTATTCCTCTTGAGAATGCACGACTCCTTCATCCCACTCCACACAAACATGTTTTGGATAACCAATTCAACTCAATTTCAATTTCAAATCCAGGACTTGATGAAGGCCTGCGCCTGTTGACGTCCTGATGCTTGACTGGTGTGATCCGGAGATTGACCAGACTGCGTTTTCTGTCGATGCACTGCGTTCGGTAGTGGTCTAAGGGTAGGGACAGAAGAAAAGAGATGACAAATCTTGGTTGCCCTGAAGCAAGCAGATAATTATCCGATTAATACAGAGTAGGAAAAAGGTTGCCCCAACATTTGTCTAGCTCCCTCTTGAATACATCTACGCTGGAGGCCTCCACAATCTTGGCAGGCAATTTGTTCCACGAGTTGATTACCCGGTTAGTGAAAAAGTTAAATCGAACAGCCAACCGTGATCTTGTTTTTTTATTGTGAACCTATGACCTCTTAAATCTCTGTCCTGACGTATCACGAACAAACACGCCAAGGGGCTTGTGCCGGTGTAGTGGGTAAGCTTGTACACTTCAATAAGGTCTCCTCTTACCCGCCGGCGTTCGAGCGAGAATAAGGTTCAAGAGCTCAGTCGGTCTTGGTAGCTTAGACCCTTCATACCCCATACCATACGTGTGGCTAGCTTTTGTACCTTCTCGAGGACAGCTATGTCCTTTATGAGATACAGTGACCAAGCTTGGGCACAATATTCCAGGTGGGGACGAACTATGGCCGAGTACAGTGGGATGAACACTGCTGGACATGGGTTGGCGATCGCGGATTTCAGTCGGTATAACGCCCGTCGTGCTTTTGTCGCGGCTGCGGCACACTGTGCAGATGGAGCAAATGTGCTAGTGATTTGGATACCTAAGTCTCTCGTTTGCTGTTTAGTTGCTAGCTCGATTGTCCGTCCATGTGCATCCCTTATATACCTGGGGGTCGAGTGGGAAGCATTAGCGAGGATATGACTTTTGAGAACATTCAGTGGTAAGTCCCACCTTAATGTCCATTCGCAGATCTTCAGAATGTCCTCTTGGAGGGCATCCGAGTCCGACGCATTTCCCACCAGCTTTATGTCATCAGCATACAGGTAACATGGGTTGACTAGGTTGTCGGTCAGGTCATTTATGTATACCAGGAAGAGCAGAGGGGCAAGGATTGACCCCTGAGGTACTCCACTTAACGGAGAACCGTCGTCCGACAGTACTCCTCTTACTCTCACTCTACACGACCTTCCAACTAGAAACGTCTGGATCCACCTACAGATTCTAGGGGATATTCCAGCTTCTCGTAGCTTCCAGCCCAAAAGCCTGTGGTTGACAGAATCGAAGGCTTTCTGGAAATCTAGGTAGCACACCTCGACCACTTCCCCTCTATCCAACTTCTCCGTGACAGTGTCTAAAAACGTCAGCAGATTGGTAAGACAAGATCTGCCTTTTAAAAAGCCATGTTGAGGAGCTTTGAAAAATTTCTGCTCGCAGAGAAATCGGCAGATCCTCTCTCGTAATATGCGCTCAAAGATTTTGCTGACGACACTAGTCAGGCTTACTGGTCTGTAATTTCCAACCTCTGATCGGTTACCATCTTTGAAGATGGGAATTATGGTGGCTTGTTTCCAGTCCCTCACAACTACCCCTGTTTCTAATGTGAGATTGAACAGCTGGGCAAAAGGCGACGCCAGCAATTTGGCCAAAGGTTTTAGGATAGCCGGGTGAATATGGTCCGGTCCTGCGGACTTTGTGCTGTTTAGCTGGGATATCGCTCGCTCGACTTCGTGGGGCGTAATGTCCTGATCCACCATTGCCGCACACACGGGGTTGGGTTGAGGCTCAGGTACTCCATTGTCTGAGCGATGAACAATTTGAAACTGTGCCATGAACGCGTCCACAGAAGCCTCCCGTCTGTTTCGCGGAATTACGTAGAAAAAATGTCGCTCATCTTATTTTCTAGCGTCTTGCGTCACAACCACCGCCCTAGGAGAGCTCTGTAGCGTTCTGTTGAGTATTTTGCACTTCATAATTTCTATCAGTCTTCGCACTGTTCACTTTCCTGGAGGTCACAGTTATACATCATGTTTAAACCATGTGAATCGGATGAAACAATAATGTACGATACAACATTCATCTCCACGGTCGCCAGTCATGCCTCCTCTATGCGTTCCGTGTCGCTTGTGTGCGGACTCCTGGAAAGTCAAAAGGCAATAGAATCAACCATTCATTTCAACATATCTCCGTTTTTATCCGTCGTCAAAATTCTCTCCATTGTGACGTCGAAATCTTTTGGGAGCAACACGACAGATCGTATCCATTGGATACCTCATTCGGTGTAGTGGAACTCTAACCAACGCACCTTTACGAACTATTGTGAGTCAGTTCCTTTCATTTTCATCACATTTTGCTTCGTGTTCGTATTCAAGCTTTACATAGTGTTCAGATCCGCTACAATTGCGTGTAGTATTAGCAAGCGGAAGCGCAATCAAGGAACAGTTTAGACTGGCGTGCACAATTTTGTAATTTGATGGAAGGTCATTTCGATAAATCTGCACAACACGGATAAGATGTTGCAAAGTCGTTGGTATACCAGCAATTAGGAGAACTCCACATATGTGCGCATGCATAAGCACAGAGCTATATAAACTGCACGGCAAATATTCTGACCTGTGCTGGGTCTGTGTAGAATGCAAGACTAGAGGAAGAAAGTCGCTTAGTCTTTCAGACAGATCGGAATCCGTAATAAGTGTTTCACACAACCCGAATCCCTGTACCCGTTCCCCAAACCAAGCCACTAACCAAACTGGAATTCTGTGGGTGGTTCCAAATCTACCGACTAGAGATGCTGCATCACAAGTTTGTGGTGGCGACACGGTAGAAGTAGAAGGCACGTGTGTTCGTTTGTCTGTTGAATAGCTCACACCTAATCATGCATATTCAGCCACATATGGACTTACATGTATAATAGCGATGGGGATGCAGTTATTTATTTCCTATTTCAGTCCTGCGGCACAACCGAGAAAAGTTGCGACGTGTAACTATCCCTCTGGTACAGAGATTCCTCGCCTGGAGAAACGGGACCATCAAAAGCTGTCGCTTCTCTACTTCCGTCCACCACTCATTAAACTCATTGAACCATTGGTCATTCGAAGGACGAAAATGGGTAAAGTGGTAACTTACGACCGTTCTGAGCGATGTGCCTGGTCCCGGGGTAATTGCATTGAACCCCATCATGGACCATGTAATCTAAGTCTACGTCGGAATCAGAAAGTGACGGCTGTTGTTTGTTCCGCTTCTCCAAATAGGGAATCTCAATGTTAGAGGGATAGTTACACGTTGCAGGTTTTTTTGATGTGCCAGAGGGCTGAACTTGGGGAGGCAAATGCTGGTCGGTAGACATGCATAGTAAAGGTATACCTCTACTGTACACATAGATCCATATGCGAGCAAATATACACGTTGTCAAGGTACGAGCTATTCGTCAGACAGACGTACATAGCTGGTTATACACAACAAATCCTGTCAGGACGCAGCGCAAGAACTGGAATAGCGATCCAGGGGAACTTTGAACGTAGCCGCTGTTGTAGACAGGGTGAATCAGGCTTTGCAGACCCTATCACGGGCTAGTTACTTTCGCCTTCGTTTACATGTCTAGTGTTTCCCCAACCTCATGCTAACGCAAATCCGAAGTAGTAATGAGAAAATGGTGCGTTTACGAACGAACTTTATTTATTGATTTACTCACCGTTCACAAGCAGACTTCAACGCAACAGTTAAAGGCGCTAGGGAGTTGGACGTGAGAGAACCTTAAGCACAACCGCACGGCAGCCGCCAGAGAGGACGAATGTCAACGGAAACTCCAGTCGACCTTCAGAATTCAAACAAGCGTCAGACTGGTTGGGCGGCGTTCCCAACGGCAATGGCTAAAACATTCGTTATTCTAGAGAATGTAACTTACAGTAGTGAAGATGACGCAGATTCATTATGCAGCCACAAGTGAATATGCCATACCCACGCCAACAACAACTCCGTTATCAGTAGCTTGTAGTAAATTTACATTCACAAGATAATGTAAACAGGCACGGTGGTACTGGTGAGGCAACTCTCACGTCGCAGGGAGTTTAGGATTTTGGGGACGTCGAAGGTGATCCCACTGCAACCTTCCGAGAAGTTGTGCTCAAGCTCAAGTCTGTTGTATTTATCGTTTAGTTTTAAGCAGTGGACTCTAAGTTAGATAATGTCTGCAACAACGATCAAAGATCTGTATACATGTTTTGGGGTTTTCGGAATCATCAACGCAAATAGAAGGTAAGCTTGTTCACTGCATTCGAATTAGAAGAGATTTATTTCATGAAACCACCAGTAGCAGGGTTCCACATCCAGCCCTCCGAATTGACTTTGTCGCGCACCTGTGATTACTTCCAAAAATAAGCTTGTTCTTCTTCAGGTTAGGATATCAGACTAAGTTCTGTTGCTGTAGGTGAGGGCGGACAAGGCGATAATACAGGATTTTGAAACACAATTGCGTGGACTTACCAAACACGCTGTAGAAGAACCACTTGCGACACTTGTGTTATGACCCGCTGGTCAACGATAACGATAATTGTTGATGAGTAGTAGGGGATTTGGTTAATTTCAAGTTGAACATCACCCACAATTGATCGCAGCTGTCGCATTCCCATAGACTTTCCAGTCGGCCCCTTTCGAAAAGAAGCACTAGACTCGAGTTTCGCTCTCATTTGAGTGGTAAACACGGTTGCCTCATGAATAGAATGGCCGGAGTTCTAGTCCCGGCAGTGGCAAGGATATGCACTACTGACGAGCTCAAATGAGAGCGAAACTCGAGTCTAGTGCTTCTTTTCGAAAGGGGCCGACTGGAAAGTCTATGGGAATGCGACAGCTGCGATCAATTGTGGGTGATGTTCAACTTGAAATTAACGATAAATGTCTAGCGCACGACTATACGAAACACGAACACGTAGCACCGAGCGTAACGATAACCGAAAACCCCAGAAGAACACAGAAGACCTTGACCTTCAGTCGAGAATGTATTTGCTCTCTAACCAAAGGTAACATTGCAGACCAGCGTCTGCATATATATAGTCTCTGAACAGCCTTGAAGAATCCCACGTTAATTGATGCATTAAAAGTGGGATGGGCCAATCAGAGACGCCGGAGAAACGTGCGCCAAAATTGAGTTTTGGCACGTTGTGGCGCGAAAAGATGAAATTCAAAATCACAATTTATTTTTCGAAGATAGCTCGAAAAATAAACCCTTTTTGGGGAAAATAGACTTTCCCCAACAACTTTTTTCCGCTGCTGCATCGGTATCAAGAACTGGAGAGAGCGTGCGATACGACGTTGCCTACATCTTCTTGTCTATCCTTAACATGGAACGCTACACCTCCGACGGACTGAGGGATAGTTATGGTTATGTCCGATCTGCATACCTTTGAATGTGGTTGAGCGTTCCCGTGTGATGATTCAGTCGGGCCCTAATTAAAGAGGTCATTGGCGCAGTGGTCAACAGGGTTGCCTCATGAAAGCGTGGCCGGAGTTCTAGTCCCGGCCGTGGCAAGGATATGCACTACTGACGAGCTCTGATAGGAGCAAAACTCGGGCCTAGTGCTTTTTTCAGAAGTTTCGAGGGTCTTTCTGCATTTCAAATCCAAAGCTGTACAGTTTTTGGAGAGGCTAGGTCTCGTTCGCATGCTGACAGGAGTAATTTTGTGTCGCCAAGATGATAGTCGGTACGATGTGCACAGGAGGTTTATTAGCGGTCAATGGGTCGTTCACAACTAATCATAACAAAAACGGCCTATTGTGGGGCTTCGCGGAACACCCGTGGGAGCCTCAATCGCGGCGGACCGCTCGCCGTTAAACCTCACGATATACGTCCGTTTTCATGGCTGGTTAACGCGACCCATAGCAGGCAGCCCACTTAGCACAACACGGTAATTTACTCTCTCAAATGTCTTGGTGATGACAAGAAAAGCAGCATTCGTTGGATGGCGATCTTCTGCCACCGTAGCCCAAACATCTACTGCTACCACTCAGTCAAAGGTGCATGACCAACCCTGTCAGAAAGTGTGCTAATGATTTGTTGAGGTTGATGGATTGGAACGTCGCTCTTGTGTTTTCTTGTGTTTTATCTCGGAGAAACACGGAAGCAGTACCGCTGGATTGTAGTTGCTACTTTTGCAGATAGGTGAGATGACACGGTTATCCCAAGACGTAGGATGTGTGCCTAATATGTATGTGCTGGAAGCCAGCACCATTCCTCATTGCTTGAACGCAATAGGCACTAGGTTGTCGAACCTTGTGACTTCCTGGGCTTCGGTCTGAGGAACTTTGCTCCGAAGTTGGGCTCCAAGAAATCAAAATAGACCTCGAATGCGGTGACGTGACTCAAGCCTGCTGATCATCCCTTTCTGTCTAAGCCATCAGCGACGGTGACCTGTTGGACATGGAGTATCTCAGCAGTCTCTTGATTACCAGCTTGTAGGCCGAACGGGCCCAGCATTGACGGTTGAACTGCCCAGGTCACAACCTTGGAGTGATCCAAATGAGCACTGGGTAAAATTTCAGCAGCTATGCGGACGTCTTGCAAGGTTTTTTCCAGTGAGGCGCCTCAGGTAGTGGGGTGATGGAGTTCAACTGTTTTTCAGAATTTATGAACTCGCATCTGACTCGCATTACGACGAGGACTGCCGTGATCTCAAATGCAAACTTATAAAGGGTTTGCGTAAACACCTTAATTCTTCCTTCTCCGAGAGAGCCAGAGAGGTGAAGAGGGCATTCCTATCAGAAAATAGCCAGGTGTTGTTCATGCCGTCTCGTGGTCGCACTGTTCGCTGGCAAAGTGTTCGTGAGACCGCGTGTGAAAAAGATGTCCCAAACCTGTACTGTTTGTCGTGGAAACTTGACAGGCGAACCGTGTACCTTGAGGAATTGTTCAACTAATCTGAGCTAGCCCATTTAGCTGTGGATGATAGAGGTGTGTTATGAGCTGGTTAATTATTGAGTGTAAACTCATTCCTAAGTGATTTTCATTTAACTGTGATGTATAATCCTCACTTATCTCCCGGCTATCCTGCCATTGTTGACCATTTTTTCAGTAACCCTTGCGGACGTTCCCGACACGTCATTATTTATTGTATACGGCGGTTTCAGCCGATTTGATACAACATTTCTAACTTCCTTTGGCCTGCACATCATTCAGGCCTTTTCTATACGTCCGGCGCACATCTCGATTTAGTCTTCGTTGTGTTGAGAAAAGTTACTATTTGCAAAAAATCGCCTTATTCGCTGAGAAAAATGGATTTTCCATTTTCTGGGAATTTGAATGCCCACCAGAATTCTCGAACATTCGAGAATTCACGCTCGCCTCTGATTGGTCCGTTGGGTGGCCTAGGCCCAAAGCCTCAAAACCTATAAATACAGTTGCTGTAAACCACTATTTTGCCTTCGGGCTGAGCAGCAAATAAAGCTCGTTTGAAGGCCGTCTTTTTTCTTACTTGTTGGGGGTTCTAAGTTGCGAGAGTTGGGTCCGATATATCGCGATGCTAGTTCCTAGGTTCGTACGCCCAAGGTTTTCCCAGCCTTACGTTAACGCGGAACGGAAGTCGTAGTGAGAAGACGGTGAATCTGCAAACAAACTTTATTTATTGATTTACTCACCGTTCACAAGCAGACTTCAACGCAACAGTTAAAGGCGCTAGGGAGTTGGACGTGAGAGAACCTCAAGCACAACCGCACGGCAACCGCCAGAGAGGACGAATGTCGACGGAAACTTCAGTCGACCTTCAGAATTCAAACAAGCGTCAGATGGTTGGGCGGCGTTCCCAACGGTGACAGCTAAAACATTGTTATCCTAGTGAATGTAGCCTATAGTAGCAGAGCTGGCGCGGATTCATTATAGAGTCACGACTAAGACTGCGATACCTACGCCAACACACTAACTTTGATGTTAGTGGTTTGCAGTAAATTTACATTCACAAGATAATGTGAACAGGCACGGTGGTACTGGTAAGGCAACTCTCACGTCGCAGGGAGTTTAGGATTTTGGGGACGTCGAAGGTGATCTCACTACAGATAGTTGCGCTCTGATTTTCGTGCAGTTTTGCGATATCGTTGCGTTCGTTCGTGATAGAGATACTGCTCGTGGTTTTGTGTTTGTTCTTGTCTTTCTCTATCAGGAGGTCGTAACACCTTAGTAAGATGCGACTGTCCACAGTCCACAGACGCGTCCCATTTGGTACATCTGATCACTTTATCGCGAAGTTCCCTCCTTGTTTTCAGTAAGACACGCCGCAAGCTTGTTAATCATTGTGCAGATCACAGAATCAGGCGTTGTTAGTTTGTTCCTGACGACTGCAATACGCTTAGAGAAATGACTTCATCACCCGACTTGTCTGTTCAGGACGATCTGTTCATTCACTGTGATCATCTAACGAGCCACTTGAATTTCTGCTCCGATATTTTTTTGACCTTGGGAAACAATTCTGATTCGGGCAGACGGATTTTCCTTCCCATGCCTCGGAAAACTCCGAAGGAACAAAGAAAAGGCTTATAAATCAAGAGATTATTCATCTGTTAATGCATTTCAAAGTCTATCAGATGTGAGTTAGGTCGTTTGAATTCTGTATACACCAACACAACACTGGGTGACAAAAGCTGCCGGATAGTCTGACTATTCAGGAAGAGGCTGAAGGGAGTGAACACTCCTGCCGGGAAACTGACTGTTGATGTCGAAGAGCCTAACTGTGGTTTTAACAAGACAACAAGTAACTCTCCCAAGCTCCAGCAGAGCTTTGGGGTCCACTAATTCTTCAGCTCCGTTCGACAACTTGATTGTTTTCAGAGAACTTATCCTATTGAAATCCAGTGAAGCATGCGGACCTGACGGCCTACCACCGATTGCTGTTAAGGAATCTGCGGAATGTTTATGTCAATCATTAAATGAACTGTTTACTCAGTTTTAGACAGTACAAAGTTACTGGTTGTTGGAGGACGGCGCACATAATATTAATTCCTAAAAAGGAGCGGCCAATTTTCGTCCGATGTCATGTACATCCGCAGCATTAAAAGTTTTTGAAATGCCCGTTCTTGCCCGAGTGAAAGATCAGGTGGAAATAGTAGATTCTAGTCAGTTTACGTATCGTCGTTCATGCCCAACCTTGAGTGTTCTAGCTTGTTAAATTACTTTCATGATGTCAGTGCTTGATGGAATGTCAGGAGCTGCTCACATATGCTTCTCGGACTATAATGATGCTTTTAGAAGAGCTGACAGAGCGACGCTACTTCAAGCTATCAAAGCAACGGAGATTCAAACTTCAGCCATCGAGATTTCACGTGATCACTTTACGAACTGAAGTCAGTTTACTCACTTCAGTGATCAAGCCTGATCGTCACTCATCACTGACCCCAGTGTTCTACAGAGCGCAGCCGTGTCCTCTTTATTTATCTTCACTTTATATTGCATCCTTGACAGTAGGCAACCGCACATTTATAAGTCAATATACAGATATGGCGTTGGGTAAAAAGCGCCCTACTAGATTTTTATCTCTCGCCTTGCTGGACAATTTATCCGGTCTAGCATACTTCGTCAGGTTCTAGCAATTTCTCTCCTAATATATCTATTTTGTTTTCGCCCATAAAGAGGAACCAATGTGAGAAACTCCTTAATGCCTGCTCCACTCTACATAAACAATAAACCTTTACCTCAGTTATTTTCTGTCAACTACTTAAGGATTACTTTGAACAACAACATGAAATGGTCACTTCATTTTACGAAAGTCCGGCAACTTTCTTTCTCTGTTCGGCGCCTAACTTCTCTCCATTCCCCACCAACTGATCAGTCGTTTTTTTTAAAGTTCGTATGCTTCCTCACTGGATGTGTTGCCCGTCTGTTTTTTTCCTTGGTTTGTTGTCAAAGGATTTTGCACTTCTTGCCAGATCTCCAATTCATCTTTTCCGTTGCAGTAGCATCTCCCGTAAATAATTCGCTGGTTTTGTTGTTTCTCAGCATTTCAAAACGTGCGAACAACCTGCAGCGAAAGTTCTATCAGACGCAACCCACTCATTGCATTCGGATCTCCTCCAAGTGTGCTTCCACACCTTCCACTAAATCCTTATACAAACACCTATTTGCACCTACTCGGTTCTATTATTCCTCTGTTACTGTTCATTGTTCATTGATAGAAGGCAGGAGTCGCCGACTGTGTGAGCCTCTTCACTGAGCGTCTCGACACCGGAGTAAGCAGGGCGTTAACTATCCTCCTTCCAGCGCGCCATCATATGTGCATCTAGGAGCCGCTTGAAAACCACATCATTGGGTGCTAGTACCACCTGCGCTGGAGCAGAAACTTGTATTTGAAGCGTCTGTGGTACATGGTAATCATCATTTTGAGTCCGTTGATTGTCATATTGATCGGAGTATTTTTCTGCACCGCGATAGATACCTGGCGTTTAACCATCAAGTCGCGACTGGCTGAGAGGTATACCTCCCAATGATCGGCAGGCAGCTTGAGTTCATCTGTTTCCGTATACCGTTTCGTATGAACGACACGCGACCTCAATCTAGTTGGAAACAATGCAGTAGAGTGAATAGAATTTACTTCTGAAGATTCCAAGTGATAGAGTGGGACATAATACTCTTTTCTCACGCCGCTGCATATCAACCGAAGATGAAGAGGGTCATATGATAGCGCCATTTCCAACCACTTCCATGGGCAACATTTCCTCGACCAGTATCTATCTGAAATCTTCCAAACAAGGAGAAACAGTAAAACCATCGTATAGACAAGGAAGCTGTAAACGTTGTCATACAT
>LOND01000507.1:3699-21123 GCA_014220965.1 Paragonimus kellicotti | reverse complement strand
CGTTGTGTACCTTTTCCAAATTTTGTGAACACCACGAGTTCGCGGAGCAAAATCGGCAATTATCCGTTTCGAGGGATTCGGCTTGAAGGTCGTTCAAAAGGGAAAACGGTCATTTTGGCGCGAATCCTCGTTTTTAAATATTTTTGAAAATTTTAAAATCGGAATTTCGGGCAAAGTACTTCACAATGCATCAATTTTAAATAAACAGCGGTACTGCAAATATTGAAATACATCGATCAAGTGCCAAAAGTACTGGTTTGGTGATGAAAAAATTTCCACCATTTTTGCGAAAATCACCCGTTATTGGCGTTAGGTCACTTTTTCAAGTCTTGTAAATGCACTTATTGCAATGTTCCAGATGGAATACGTCATTCTATAGCCTGAGAGTGCTTCATTCTGTGTGGTTTCGAAGATATGGTCGAAATGGAAATATACGACCACACGATGTTGGAATTGCATTTCAACAAGAACACTAACACATTTGATGATGAAACATGTATGGCAACGTTTACGGCTTCCTTGTCTACACGATATTTTTACTGTTCCTTGTGTGGAATATTTCACATAGATACTGGTCGACGAAATGTTGCCCTTGGAAATGGCTGGAAATGACGCTATCATATGGCTGTTTTCATCTTCGGTTGATATGCAGCGGCGTGAGAAAAGAGTATTATGTCCCACTCTATCACGGAATCTTCAGAAGTAAATTCTATTCACTCTACTGCATTGTTTCCAACTAGATTGAGGTCGCGTGTCGTTCATACGAAACGGTATACGGAAACAGATGAACTCAAGCTGCCTGCCGATCATTGGAGAGGTATACCTCTCAGCCAGTCGCGACTTGATGGTTAAAACGCCAGGTATCTATCGCGGTGCAGAAAAATACTCCGATCAATATGACAATCAACGGACTCAAAAATGATGATTACCGTGTACCACAGACGCTTCAATACAAGTTCGTTCATCATCGAACGTATTTGAAAACACAAGCCATTGAAAAGTCGGTTCATGAACAATCAATACTACTCGTCGTACACACACGGGAACGTAACAGTACATGTATATAAAGGAGAGAGTGATCAGAACAGTTCTTCTGCTGAGGAAGGGAGGTTTCACTCCCCGGAGAAGGTATAAAAGGCGTAACCTAAATAACTGGTCTGATTTTTACAATATGTGATGATACCTATAAATATCTTTATATGAGTGGCTTACCGACACCTTCTTAATTCGGTCCGCCTTGCAGTTAATCCGACGCCTAGACCGCGCTTCAAAACCAGTGGATTTGGATGTCGAATCGCAGAACAACCTGTTCCCCTGGCCTGCAGGCCATCCTCTTCTCGCAAAGGATAAAGCCCCTGCAAAATACGGATTAAATGTAAATACGAAAAGAAACAAACCTACCTCATCGAAATCGCCAAAGGGTCTTGCTATCCCTAATGCAATCTTCCGCAGGTTGATAGCGCGTATTATCCACTCGTGCGCGGAAATACCCGGGAACGCTAATGATGGGTTTGCATCTATTTGGGCAACCAGGTCGCACTCCAAGTCGGCGCCCTGATTTACACAACGCAACAAAAATTGCAACCACTCGGTCAAGGTCAAGGTCTAATAGTCGAATGTGTAACGCAGCGTGCTGCCGTGCTGTTGGCGGCATTTTTGTTTCGATTGTGTAAGTCGTGTGCATGTCTTACTGGGCCTTTGGCTCACGCTTGTTTCTGTTGTCTCCTTTTACAGGACTATCGTTGGAACCCTTACTTCAGAAGAACGTTGTCCCCGGTGTCTCCACGTTGCTCAAAGTTGGTTTACGAGTGTAGCGGGTACACGAAGCCAGAACGTCTGGCTTGCCTGTTACAAATGGCATCCTTTACTTATCTCGATTCCTACACAAACCGAACATTCCCATCCGTGAATTAACCTCAAAACTGAATCAGTAGGTATTCTTCACAACTCACCATGGCTGAGGCCGTTTCCCTTAACGTGTTCTTTAGTTTCACAGTTGTACTAATAAGTGTATGGTCCAGGCACAATGATTTAAATGTCCTACATTTGCTGATGATGTATGTTCAAAAAATGCTGAAAATTTACTCCCTCGGAGTGCCTAAAGCACCTTATTGTCTTGACTTGATTTGATTTGTGACTTCCCAGACGATCCTTCGTCGGAAAACGAAGTAGTTTTGGGGTTCGGAATATTGAAACGTAGTAAGGACCCTAGGTCCTGACTTCACTTCTCTAACACTTCAAGGATGGTGTTGGGAGGTTATATGAACTGATCACACTGTCCCGTTACGTATGAAAGGCTGAGGAAGCATCTCAAAATCAGTGTCTATCAACTGTCATGCATATTTTTAGAAAAGAAACTAGGACATCATGTAGCAGCCACGGATATTCTCCTTGTCTGTATCACATTCAAGCTACTCATGGGTTTCATAACGCGATCGCTTTTGAAACGCAGAGAATAGGCTGGTTTACGAGTGTATCGGTCATACTTTACGTATATAGCAGACACTGAGGCATCCGCATCTCTTTTCGCAACCAACGGTCGTGATGCATTTGAACCTAAACGCCGTTTTTGATTCCGTTGGTCAACACGCTCTTTTATGCTGTCTTCGTCGCAGAAAACTCCTAGTAAGGTATGTTACTTATCGTAGTTATTGTATGCCCCGCTCTGAGTGCAGAGTGCACATTTATGGGACAGCTATTTTGAGTGTTCTCCACGCCAATTTGCGTTCGACAGATGTTTCCGATGCCCCCGTTCCTTTCCAGCTTTGTGATGGACGATATTCCAGAAGCAGTCAAATTTTGATAATGTCAGTGGAATTTTCACCGGGTTTTAAGTTAGCCGATATTTAATGTACGGACGATATTGCTTTACCTCTACAGAAAAGGTGTAGGTCATGTTTAATCGGTTAAATTGCATGGTTGGTTTGAGTAACATGCATATTGCAACTTTAAAGTGCATTATTTTCTACGATGTTTGGCTGGTATTGACCCCGTCCTTGTTATTCCGTGCAGGCTATTGAAGACTGTCTGTCACTTTACTTCCCTGGATAGTGTCCTGTCGTCGGCTTGTAGCATTGTTAACGGGATATTCACAAGCATTGCGCAAGTACGTACTGAACTTGCCAGTCTCCCTGTCGTATCGCGAAGACGTCTATCTGTCTCTTAAAGGCAGATTTCGCAATGCATATGTACGCTCAGTTCTGCTGTGTGGATCAGAGACATTTAGACGGAAGTTGGTTATATACCCTTGGTATTCGTTTATCGTCGTCCACGTCAGTTAGTCTGTATCAGATAAACTGACTGTGTGAGCTACGCGAGTCTGTCTGCTCGCCTCGGACAAACATGCAGTTTCGCGACTGATAACCGAGATAGTGAAAATGCAACCTTTTCTCGTTGGATCACGTACTCTGTATGTCGATGAAACCTATACCGCACCGCGCGTTGTTGAGTTTGGCTGCTGAGGGTTAAAATAAACTATAAGGTGGCCAGGCGATGATGTGGCCATGGGCTAGAAATCCTTGACCTTTCCGATGAGCAAGGTTGGTAGCTTCTGTCTACCTGGTTAGAAAGTTCGCGACCATCGGTCCTTCGACACGATAGTGCGTTGTGAGCCTATATCTACAAACTTGTTGATTCTTCTTTTCCGTTAAACTCAACTGCCTGTTCCTCTTCTTCCTGTCTGTTATTCGTTTGTACTTATTACTTTGCAACTCCGTGGATCATTATCGGTACCATCGCATCGCAAACAGTTTTACTCTCGCGTATGACTGAAACTTGAAAATAATGATGAGTGGTGGGATGTATTTCGTCAGTTTGGTGTGGCCGTTACATCTACTAAGTGCAAGATACTGTCACAAGATTGGTGGGACTGCGCGCCTGCGGTCATCCTTGGTGATGAGCCGTTGGAGGTAGTAGAAAAGTTCATGTACCTTTGGAACTGCGTTAGCGCTGGTGGAATGTCCAATGAAATGACAAATCGTGTATCTATGGTTCGAATGGTCTTTGCCAACTTACGCTGTTTGTGGCGTTAAAATGATCTCAGTCTTTCTGTGGAAGGCCGAATGTGCAATGCCACTATAAGGGCGATTCTATGGTAACTGCCCCAGAACCTATTTCCATCCGTCCGGAGGATATTCGCAGTGTCCGTTTTTGACCATCGGTGTCTCTGAAGCACTAGCGGCCTACGGCGGGAACATGATAAGAACGATGAAGCAGTTTGACGGCGTTTCTGTCTACCTTTGAGCATACTATTATCGTCTCAGGCTTCACTGATTTGGCCACATTTTACGAATGTCAACCCAGCGCCTGCCACACCGTGCTTTGTTTGTAAGTGATAGGTTAGTTTGGGAGCAGCATTCTGGTGGCGAGTGTCCATTTTGGTTCCGGAGTCTGAAGGCGTTCACTCCGAAACTTGTTTCAGTAGGGCGCTCCCGGCTTCCTGGGTAGGGTCCGAAGGACAATGAAATCTTTTGTTGTAAGCTGTGTTTTATATATCGGATAAATAAAAGTCAGTGACGTTGATGTTGCACATTTTTGTGTGAATCAGTGTAGTTTTGTCTTTCCTCTCCTCATCTTTCTCTTTAACTTTATGCAATTCTTTTTTCCTTGTATGCTGTGGCACGTTTGTCATTTTATGCAGTCACTTCGTGTTTATATTTATATATATATATATATATATATATATAATCTGCATAAAAAAAGTGACTGGAAATTGTTTACATCAAATCGTTAATATTGATTAAATGTAGCAGTAGCCATAAGACTGGTCTTCGTGTCACCCCCACTAGGATGAGTGCGATAGACAAAATTTACTAGCCAACTTTTCTACGAAAGGCTCTGTCATTATTAACTGAAGCCCTCTGGAGTGGATATCACCTTTACTGCTGTACATCGCCTTACTTTCACTTACAGCTCGGTTGTTTGTTTGCAAGGTGTAGGCACCTTGATGTATGTTTGAATATAGACGTAGCTATTTTTAGTAGTTAGGTCCCCTTCCCCTCCCCTTCTCTTTTTTTCTTCTCTCTTTTATATAGGTTTTTTTCTTCGTGGTTGTGTGGCAGTTAAGCATCAGTGTGAACCACTGATGTATTGCTGTCTATGATGATGATGATGACATCGTCGTTTATGCCCAGGTGGTTTGTGTGACATCAAGTCCTGCGCTTCAGTGAAGCCTACATAACGTGATCTCTGGCTTTTGTTAGGCTGTCCACAGGAAGGATCTTATGTTTTCCGCATGACCCGTTTGACGGGAAATGGTGCTGAGATTCAGGAGTGAGATGTTTCTCTAGAAGGTTCGTTAAGATAGCTCGCTTAAAAAGACGTCCCAAAATTTTGCACGGGATGCTCCTTGAGCTTTCGGCAAATTGTCGATCATCGGACTTATGCACAGGGGTAAAAGTTAGTTTTTTCTATTTCATGGGTATGATGCTAGGGGTAGGAGTCGGCATAAAAAAAGTCATTACATGTTTTTGACAATTATGCAGGTATGCAGTATCCTTGAATATATCTTATCCGGACTCATTGACCCAAAATGGTTAGACTTAGAAGACAGGACTTGTACGTCGTGCATTAAAAATTCCCCAGATTAAAGGGGTTGCTGGAATTCCTTGAAGATAGAAATGTAAAAATGTGCCTGAATTGTAAGCGGCAGCGTATTACTTCTTAAGTGGCTCGATGACGATGCTGGTTTCCGATGTGATTTCACTGCATGCATTGAAGGGGAAACTTTGTTGGTGGGCAAGTTATCTAATACTTTCAACTGTACCTGGCGACGTTGCGACGGATTTTTGATTTACACTGATTGTACATTTTGCGAAGAGCCTTTGTGTCCACAGGTTTGTCGGATTATCTTCGCTTAACGAATATTTGTGCGGAAAGGTCGAGAGGACGGGGACTTCCTTTTGGGAGAGGAATGCGTGAAGAACTTACAACCAGTGTGTGTGGTACTTACAACAATTTAATCTCGTTGGTAGTCAGAGGCAACCGGAATAGCACTCACGTGCATCGCAGTGAGATGGTTCTGCACGCTATCAGAATCAGCGCAGTTGAAGTTGCGGGCAAGATCTTTGCAGTGTACTGGGTCCAGTAACAGAAGAAGTTAACAGAAATCAAATGGTCACTGTAACCTGGCCAACGTAATCACCTTCGTTAGTGGTTACGAGATGCAGTGGAAAGAAACTGGTCATATGTGATGCCTTGTATGACTTTTCATGTTTTGCCCAAGCCTTCTGTCGTACTGCCACTGACGGTGCTAAACCAAAGAGCTTACTGATTACGATAAGTCCAAGAGGTTCTTAAGGCGTTGGGGTCAACCATGATAGTTAAGTGAGATGTGTTGAGTAAGAGTATGTTCACCTTAGTAAAACAATAGTCTCATTGACCAACTTTAAAAGTGAACCGTGTTACAGGGTCCGGTTTGTAATCGTACGACGTTGCATAATAAAGAAGAGGTGTGGTCGCTACATAGAAAGGTGGAGAACAAATTAAGACTGACATAGATGGCCACACCCTCGCGCATCCTCTCTTCCAATCAGCACGGTAAATAAAATAACCAGGAATGCAGGTCTCATCATGAATATCTAGTGTCAGCTGTTTTCGGAGGTCAGTGTCCAGGCATGTACCACATACTTGAAAAAGGGCAGCTGTTCGAGGCTGTTCGATAATAGACTACTAAGAGAGTGTAAAATCTAGACACCTGCTCGTATAAAGAGTGAACAGTGTTGTTAAACAGCATCGCTGCATCTGTTCTTACTAGATTATAAGCAACTGAGACACTATCTTATGATTTGCAAAATGTTGAGGACGACCAATCACATTAGTAAGTTCGTTTCGTAACTTCCCAATACTGTAAGTCTTTGAACGTTCAGTGCCAACTAGTCATTCCATGTAACCGTCTCCAATACAGGAGATTCAATCTGTGTACTTGAAAAATTGCATCAGTAGCGGCGGAGTTATAGGGCCTGACGTAGAGGACCTTAACTTCAAGGCTAGGACAATATTCGCTATTCCAGAAAAGCCCTGGTGACATGTTTAACTATGTGAAGCTTGACGGTTGCGTATTTAGTGTGTCCGTTAGTATTGGATTGCATTACGGTTGCGATACCTGACCATTTATAGAGGAATGCGATAACCTTTTTGGGGGTGTTTTGCTGTCCGTGTGTGCGTTTGCTCGTCCATATTGAATGGCATCATCGGATTAACCATGACAAGATTTGGAAGGGGTTATTTGATAGCGAGTATCAAGACTGTCCGTTTGATCATTCTCTAGGTATACGTAGTTTTAGTAGGTTGGTTGTCTACCACATCGAGCACACTTCCGATGCCATAATCGACCAGTGTAAGGTGCATGATGAACAGATGGTGACGTGACATGGAGACATAGTCATTCACGAAGGGCTTAGCTACTGTGGGTCTTTTTGTCTACTAGATTTGGGCCATTACGACTCATAGAGTCGGTGGACTTGGAGACGTTAGGTGAGATGGCGGCTAATCGAGCTCAGTGGCGTGAATGTTGTCGTTGTTTGGCCGAGTTGTCTGTGAAGTGAGTGCACTTAATGATGCGGGGCAGTGAAAGCCGTAAGGAAGCTGTCTTGCTGATGACGCCTTACTTTCACTTACAGCTCGGTTGTTTGTTTGCAAGGTGTAGGCACCTTGATGTTGAATGTTTGAATATAGACGTAGCCATTTATTATAATCAGGTTTCCTCTCTCTCCCCTCTCTTTTCCCCTTTACTTTCTGCACTAAGTTTGTTTTTTCCCTCGGTTGTGTAGCATCAGTGAGAACCGCTGGTGTATTGTTGTCTGTGATGATGATGACAATGATCACGCCTTCAAGTATGATTCAGATGAATTGACTAGACTGACTCAACCAAAAGATCTGTGCTTAATGCGCCGTGGTCTTCGAGGAAGAGAAAGTGGAAAATTTGACAATTAGGATTACTCTTTTTGGCGTCAAGTCACCTCATTTGAATAAATTGCAGTCGATATCCTATGAGACATTTCTAGGAAGGTACTCACTCGCTCAGATGATTTTCGAAGGTCTAGTGAGTTTTTTCCAGGATTTTTGAGCGTATTCTACTAGATTATAACTCGCTAGGTCCACGGAGGCAGTTAAAGTGCTCCTTTTCGAAACTGAACGTATTGTTTCGCAGTTATGTTCAACTACCGCAGTTGTCGATATCTGGACGTAGTCTGTCTTAGTCAGCCTTATCAGTCGATTTCGGTGTTCCATGTAAATGTTTGACGTAGTCTGAAGACATCTTGACAAAGAACATTAATCAGTGTATCTTGTTAAAGTGGTACTGATTATGGATGTCATCTGGGACAAAGGGAGATGTTCCTGCATATAGTATGCACATCGCTGAATGTCAGATACCCGGATATCGCGCATTCTAATTGTCGCCCTTCCTTAATCTGCATTTGAATCATTACACGTTACATGCACTATTTTGTTTTCAGTTTATCAGCATCCCCTGTCCTATCTTCTTTCGTGGACGATGAAACTCGAGGAATTCGTAGAAGTATATGCAAGTCTTGCAAATTCACAATACTTTAAACCCAAAAATATCGAAGATGTGGACCAACTTGTTTTGTCTTGTAAGTCTGTCCTATGAACCGATTTTATCAATGTGACTGGTGATGGGATTTGCGTGAATGAATAGTTTTATATTCAATTTTTGTCACTCTATACTGGGTTAGTCTCATTTCATGACAGTTGAAACCGGAAAAAAGAACAACATTACGGATAAATACATTATCTAGGTGTGGTTGTTGTTATGTTGCTATTACATTACGCTGCTTATAACGGCCACTTCCGCGAAACGGTAACAACAGTCGCTGTACGTTGCTGGACACTGTGGTGAGAAATCACTGCTGTTGTCTATTTTGTGGTCGTATGCATTTATGTCTATCACTTTGTCACAGAGTATAGCAGCCGGTATGTTTTAAAGTATTTTAAGAGAACCTTAATCCTCCTCTGCCACATAGTTGACAGACGTTTGTTGTTTGACAGTTTTCTCATTCTGAAATTTCATCATATCACACTGGTGGTGAGGAACTTTTGGTAGTGGATCAATATTTCTTTCCGATGTAAATAATCCAATTTGACTCGTCGCAGTGCTCCTGTGCTACGCAAAGGAAACGTGAAATTGCTTCTTCGATGGTTGGTTTTCTTCCTGAGAGTAGAGGCATTCTAGTTTCACGAAATCCGGTCAATCTAATAGTGATACACTGGGCAAGGCAGAGTTGCATTCTAGTAATCGAACTCATATACATGCATTTACGCGCAATACCTTCGGCTGATTTAGACTGTCCTTAATACCTTGAGAGATTATAAGTCTTTAAATTGAAACATCCCACTAGAAATAGGTCCTACATGTAGCTTGGTTTGACGGTTAAACAACCACCACACAGTGACGGAGTATCACGCGTCAAACTAGACGATAGTATTATCCACGGATAGATCAGGCCGAAAGAAAAGACGAACTAGCCGGTGTTGCAACATCCAGCTTTTGTTGTCTTACGACAACTGGATAACACGCGTCGAATCTTCTCTTCATTCTGTATCACCTTTCAGGCGTGACAGTGACTAACATCGGTCACTAAAGGGATGTGGCTCACTACCCTCGCTCATTTAAATCATTTTCTGTTTATCACTGGGAGAACGTAATTATTTATCGTGGGCCTAATTCGTTTTTTAGCTGGGTCCGTGCAATTGTGAGCACCTCACTCATCAACATGGGTTCATCAGTGAAGCGCGTCTCTGACGTGTCTCAGGTAATCCTTGATGGGCGCTAGTTTGGGTTATATTTCACCACTTCCAGCTTGCAAATAAGTGCCGATGCACAAACCCGCATCAAACCCGTCGGGATCACTGTACTGTTCATCTCGTTTCTAAAACAGCTGCATTGCATCAGGCTCATGTGTAAGGTCACCTGAACAAGCCCTAACCTAGGTTCCTGGTTCGGGCGTAGGATGAATTTCAACTTGCCCGTGTGTAGGGGTCTTTCACGAACAGTATCACGCAGTTTAGCGATCCATGTTGAAGTCAGTGCGTAAAAAAGCTGAATTTTGGCCCGAAAAGATTGCTGTACTGCTCCTCCCAGTCCTTAAAAAGTGTTTCGGGTGTGGGTCTTGGTGATTTGTTTCTTCAGAGACGATTTCTAAGACTAACATTTAGTACCTCGTAAAATTGCTTTTCGGACCAGAGTTTATCTACTACTGGAGTGTACTGTAAATGGACTGCTTGTGCAATTAAGACGTCCTCTTCCACCGAAGCTTCCTCATTGACAAGCATCATTGTGAACGAACCACTGATGTATTGCTCTCCATGATGACGATCATTATGATGACATGTTCTCCTTGATCTGCTTCTGTATTTTTCATGTGAAAGTTATCAACATCTATATGATGAGGTGTATTCAAAAATTTATTCCGACTTGTTAAAGTATGTGCTCATAAAATGTTGGCAGTGGTAACGATGATCCATCGTCATCGGATTCACTCAAATTAATCAGTCTTTCGTCTAATTCGCTCTTCATCTGTGACGAACGTCTACGTAGCACTAGTATACCTACGATCCCCGCCGAATCAGAGTGTCTTTCTTGCTGATTGCTTATATAACCGGGTTCCTTGGTAGACTACAGGTTGACTTCATATTTTTTCTGGACACAAACGAAAACCAAGTGCTCTGGTTCGTTGAAGTACACCTGTAAACCTATCCTCACTAGTTTTTTTCAGCTATCAGTATATTATCTAGCACTTCGTGGCAATGTACCTATAGCTCGTTGGAAATAACGGGGCCGTCTCAGTATCGAATTTCATTTTGGCATGTAAAAATAAGCCACGACGGGTAATTATTGCAAATAGGTGTTTCCTTCGTCAATCGTGATAGTGAGCGTCACTAAGATCTAGTTTGACAAGGAATCTGCCATCATTAAGCGTAGCAAACAACTCTCGAAATACCGGCATTGGATGTTGATGTGCCCTTAGATGGGCGTTGAAGACGTTAGGGTAATCAGCGCACAAGCGACCAGAACCGTTTGGGGCTGCCAGAGGTCAGTAATTGACAGGCGTGACCAACAGTAGATATGGGAGGGTAACACTGATCACGTTGAGTAAAATAATAGTTTGGCTTCTGCTTTAAGATGAAGTTTGGTTTTGATTTGATTACAGCACTGGAAATATGTACTGTGTGCACTTGCGTGACACTGCAGTAATCGGCTTGTTAATTCACTTTCTGTAAGATGCACTGTTATACCGTTGTCTGTCAAACTGAGGTGCCGTCGCTAGCACACATTCTTGATGAGCTGATTCAAACTAATCTGTCCACCCTGATTCGGCTACTGAAGTTTGCATCCGGTTAGTGGCATGTTCCTCTGATGGATTTGCTGAGGGGCATATCGCACTGTTGTTCACTGGTTAGTCTGAGAATACCACCGAATGCATTTGCATGGGATTAGACTGGTTTTCCTATGGACTGCTATACCAACGTGACGTTGAAGGAGATGTCTAACGAAGACATATCTCGTGGTCGTTGAGTAGAACTGAAACATACGTGTTTCGAAATAACTCCTAAAAAGAGATCTAACATTGTTAGGATTGCTGGCAGTGGGTTTATTAGTTGTTTGGAGAGCGGTGGCTATTCTTTTGGTCGGACCTGGTGCGTTTACAACGGTGGTGTTTCTTGAAGGAGGAAAATCGGTGCCGTGCGTCATAATTTCAACCTGTGAATTTGGTTGAGGCGTTGGTGCAAGATTCGGAAAGATTTTTTGTTATTGAAGTGCGCCTGATTATGCTGATGTGTGCTATAGATGTGTCCGATAACTGAGTCACAACTACGTCCTGTTTTAGACTGATGAAGGGTTGACATCCTATCATTTTTTGCTGAAATATACCAACTGAGTTTTGTTCGATTTTTCACAGAGTTATGTTACAGACATCTACGTCAGCTGTTGATCGTAGATCGCGAGCAAAAACCAAACATTGAACGGGGCTTAAAACGCCCGTGTTCATGGTTAATAATCCCCACATGATCGGTACACTTTTTGACAAAAATACGGTATTGTTACTGCGTACGCAAGATGACTTCAAGAGCAGCCGTGTTACTTTTCGGCAGCCAAACTTGGCTACCCATAGTAAAAGACGTTTTCAGGTATTTAACCATCGATGTCTGTGTTCGATCGCTCGTATCGCGTGGCACTAACGGATTGCCGGTGATGCGGTTTGAAAGGGACAATTGCTAGCGAGTACTCAGTGGGTTCGTTTCTTCAGTCTCCAAGTATGTGCAGATTTAGTTGGTTGGGTCATGTGTTAAAGGTGGCAGTTAGTCGTCTACCATACCGAGTAAACTGCGGATGGCGTGGTCGACCAGTGTAAGGTACGAGATGGACAGATGATGACACGGAGGAATGGTCTTTCACGAAGGGTTTAGCTACTGTGGGTCGCTTTGTCTACTAGGTGCGGGACATTGCGACTCACAGAGTTGGTGGCTGGAGACGTTAGGTGAGATTATGGCTAATCGGGCTCAGTGGCATGAATGTTGTCTGTTGTTTGGCCGAGTTTTTTGTGAAACACGTGTACTTACTGACGCCGGATAGTGAAAACCGTAATGAAGCTGTCTTACTTATGACGCTTTGTTGAATGTCTGAATCTAGACAAGTCTTTTTAACAAATATCCCCAATCCGTTCTGTTTGTTGTGCTTCTTAGTTGGGGCTTGTTCTTTTCGTGGTTGTATGGCAGTTTAGCATCAGCGCGACCCATCGATTTATTACTATGTTTGTGGATGACGACTGTTATGGAATGTTCACTAGTTGCCTGTGTGTATGCTTAGTCTCGTTGAAACTACAGTTGCATGGGAATTTAGATAGTATGAAGCCGTCGTACTTGGCATTTTCGACAATGCTCAACTTCCTTGACGGTTGATAAACTTTTAAGTCGTCCTCTTGGTCAAAAAACCCAGTTAGGAAAATATTTTCATGGCGTTCGCAAGGTACAGTTGACCGTCGAGTCAAGTGAAAATCCCGCCGTAAACGTCTTAACATTGGTTCGGTTTGATGTTAAGTTAGTGCTTGACAGCCTCTGGTATAACTTCCTTCAACTGATGTCGGTGCAAGTTTTTTCTAAACAGTGGAAAAAGCACTAGGTCAACCACTGAGTAAATAAAACTGTGATCTTGAAAGCGACACACTCCAACCTGCTTGTCGATCTCAAGTCAAAAACCGTGTACAACATATCACGTTGTTCTTACCGAAAACAGTTGTAGCAAGACAAAAAATACATGGGTATGTATGCGTTACATGGTGACCTACTTATATTTTCGAACCAAAATGTGGAATTACAGTTGATGAAAGTAGTAGTCAACGCTGTCACATAACCAGTAATCGTGTCGGATTAAAGTTTGGCTAGTTAAAACAACTGAACGTTACCTCTGGATTGTTTTCGGGATTTCTGTCCATCTTGACAGACCAATACCGTTTTTCCAATGAAATGTGTGTTACTCGGAGAAAAATGACCATCCTTGGCAAGGATTACACTCATATCTTCATTGAACATGATGCAAACTCTTTCAGCCGAGTATCCTATATACACACATGCCGCATTCGCTTCTTTGGTTCTTCTGTATCAGCCCATTACTTCAAAAAACATTCAACTTAGTGAGCACACAAAATAGCTTTGAGTAAGAAAGGCCGAAGATGGTCCAGTTAAGATAGAAAAAAGCGCTGAACAAGTAGTCAACAATAGTGAGAATCAAACTTCAGCTCGTTAGTGATTGCGACCTGATCTTGGAGCGTTAAAAATGGTGGTCACCCCAACGGCAGTTTACCATGTTATGTGTCATACAGGTTGTTTGCTCCTTTGAGTGATCAGTACATCTAGTCACCATAGCTATCAGTTTGGTGCGTAAGTGAATGCCCGTCATTTAAACTCGTTATTAAAATTTCCCTTTGATAACAGGATGGTAGACTTGGACGATGTTGATCATGTCACATAGCTTGGTAGCAATGTGCTTGGCGGCCTGTCACAGTGACCAAAGCCAAAGGACGCCTGCGCTTAACCATCACCACAAGTGGCTTGCGCTGCACCACTTGTGGTTCCACTCACACACCACGTATCCGGTGTAAACCCGAAGGAATAAGACCAGTAGGTGTGTGAGTGAGGCCTTTGTGTCCAGCCGGCCAATGCTGGTTAGCCAATTGATGGGCTAGCACAAAACTGAAACCCTCTATCTCTCGGGAAATAAACAGAGAGAGACTTCAATGATAAGATTTGAACTGTGAAGAAAAATATTGAAAATATAATGTAGGGACTAGTCCAGTATAGGAATACATATAGCACACTTTAGAGAAACTATGGGGGAAAACAAAATTCAAGGTTGGACTGGAAGAAAACAAACAACATCCACCAGATGGCACACTAACAAAGCTGATGGAAAGGAAAGGTAAAAGGCCACAGACAACCAGGTTACTAAGAAGAAAAGCGGGTGAATTGCCAAACGACGGTCGTTGCCCGGTGTGAACGAAAGGAACGGATATAACCGGCATAACTCACTTGAACCCAATGTACTCGTTGTCTCTTCGCCGACGGTGCACTATGAGTACGCTGGTGACCTACTAATCCGAGGCGGCCAGCGCATTCACGGCCGCACACATCGCAACGCCATATAGTCATGTCACCACGACCTATGGCACCGATGGTTCCTTTGCGTACCGCGCGCTTCCGTTCTCGGCCGCGCATAATTGCTCATTGAACTTGCGGATACCCGTCCGGATCATATTTCTTCAGACTGTCCGGTTCAACGTCTAAGTCTTCTGAACATCTAAAATCAATGTTACAAGCGTGGAAAACTTACCTGGATAGCATCCTGGTATCTCAGTTTTTGACCACCGGGATTTGGGGCGCCGAATCGTCGGATATTCAGCAGGCGCCCATCCGTCCGGTACTCTACCTCAACGCCATCCTCCCCAGAGTCCTGAAAAGCAACTGTTATCATGGCAGTCAAGTATAAACTAAATAGAGCTGGGGCTAGCACACAACCCTGCTTCACGCCAGTGACAATGTCAAAATCATCACAAGTCGATCCACACGACTGTACTTTCGCCCTCATACCCACATGCAACATTCGAATCAAATTGACGAACTTACCTGGACATCCAAACTTACCAAGCACCGTCCACAACGCCTCGCGGCTCACGGAATCAAAGGCCTTGGTGAAGTCTACGAAGAGGGCATACAGGGGCTGGTTGCGTTCCCGGCACTTCTGAATTTGTCGAGCAGCGAACACCAGGTCGATCGTACTCCGACTCGCCCGGAATCCGCATTGCTCCTCAGGGACATTGGTCTCCAAACGTCCGCATTCAGTCGGTTCAGAAGGATTATTATAAACATCTTGTGTGCGCAGCTCAACAGACTAATACCCCGGTAGCTGTTGACACAGTGTTTGCCACCCTTACCTTTGAAAAATGGTACAGTAAGGGCATTCTTGAAATCTTGTGACATTATTTCCTGCTCCCAATGGAGTGAACTAGTTAGATCAAAGCGCGTTCCAACGCCGGTCCGCCATTCTTCAGTCTTTCACTTTGCAGTTCATCCTCACCTGCAACCTTTCCATTGCGCGATTTTCCAATCGCTCGCTGTGCCTCTGTTAATCCGGGCGAAAGCAAGTGAAGATTTGACGGCCAATTGTTGTAGGCTGTTCATGGTCACCCAATCAATGGTAGCAGGACGGTTTAGTAGGCTACCAAAGTGTTTGCGCCAGACCTTCATGATGTCCTCTGGCTGGGTGCACGAACAGCCGGTGTCCATGTCAATAAGTGCCTTGCTAAACTGAACGGATTGGCCGAAAATTGCCTTAAGCAAGTCGCAGAATTGCTTGTACTGTCGGCGATAGGCGTAGCCATGCATCCGCTCACCTTTCTTCTTTGACTAGCCATTCGTGATTTCTGGAACACGTTCGGCCAATTAACGACGAATACTCCGGTATGTCGCTCTCGCTTTCATTGTCGGGGTCCATTGTGGAAGCGGCAAACGCTGCATTCTTTTCTCGTATCAAGTGGAAAATAGCCGCGTGGTTGCCACCACGGTCTGTTCTTTGAGCTGTTACCACATACCCTCAGAGGTAGTGGATACAGAACGTTCTTCAGATGAGCGGCAACTTCACTTTGAAAAGCAGTTCTCGAATCGTTCCGGCATCCAACTTCTGCCGTTGTCCGGAGGATCTACAATAAACAGGCTTGCAAACATGGATAAACAATTTGGTCCTGACCAACCTATGATCTGTGCTACATTCAGCGCCGCGCATCATTCGCGTGATACGCACTTCACGACAGTGGACAGTTAATCATAGAACTGGTCCTTTGTATCATCAGTGTGACACATAGTTGGACCATAAACACTGAGAAATGTAGCACACTTACCTCGACCGAGTCGCAGGCGCATAGACAGCATTCGAGGGCTGATGCCGTGCGGTTCGCCTATCATCAAAGCATTGATGTGATCAGCGACTGCGAAACAGACACCATGCTCCCGAGCACCGTCTGCCGGGTAACCTATCCAGTAGAAGGTGTACCCAGCACCTGCTTCCCGCAACTTACCTTGGTCCGCAAGCCTTGTCTCACTCAAGGCTGCTACGTCGACCAAGTTCCATGGCGATCAGTGCAGTGTGCGTTCTGGCCGTCCTGTGGTGCTGCATCGATCCAGCAGCGTGCGCACATTCCATGTCCCAATGGAAAGCGTCTTGCGTCCCCGGGCGTGTCTCAGGTTGGTCTTCGTGTTACTGAGACTCGAGTGAGCATTGTCTGCTCTAGTATTCGTGCTGAAGAGGTCATTGGTTGAGGGGGGGAGGTAGCAGTGTACAGGCGGTTCATATATATATTATATATATATATATATATATATATATATATATATATATATATATATATATATATATATATATATATATATATATATATATATATATATATATCGGTCCGCTTGTCAATCTAGGTACCACGATATGGTATGTGGTTTGGCTTCCCTAAGCAAAAATACCCCTTCAGAGCTGACAGAAGTCGGTGCGTACGCTTGTCCTAGGTAGTGACAGTGTGGATTTTACTCATCTTAAGAGTTGCATTACAGATGGTGATGGTGTTGAGGAGGAGGTCTCCGTGCATATATCTAAAATCCGGTTAGCATTTACCAACTTTAGACGCCTCTGGTAACGGTGTATATCATTGATCTCTCGTTACAAAGTATGGCGTGCAATTTGACTATGCATGCTTTATTGCTCTGCGTCGGTTATCTTCGAAGGTTATGTTTGTGACAATGGTTGCTCGTGTGTGATGGCAATACCACGTACGTAATTTTGAAATACAGTGACGCGTTTTGTAAACGCATTCCCACCCTTCACTCAGAATAGTTTGCTTCATCGTTTAACGCCGTTTGGTT
>LOND01000506.1:110012-151594 GCA_014220965.1 Paragonimus kellicotti | reverse complement strand
GACCGATCTTCACCGATGTAAAGGAGCATATCGGACCATTTGAGGATCAAAAAGCATATCACACTACTAGTGAATAATATGCACGATTGCTGAACAAATAAATCGAAATTCAATATGATTAGAGATGATAAACCTCATTCTGATACAGCTACATGCTGGATACCGGTCGCCCAGTTGATCTTAAATATTTAGCCCTCGTATTTAAGTATGACAAAATGGTTGCTAGATGTGCTGATTTTTACTGACAAACATCCAGCTCAGTACTCACTATAAGCTGACCATGAGACTATCGTAAGGATAACTAGATCCAGAACGAATTTACTCGGTTCGGGTGATCTCGGTTCAAAAATTACACATTTTGCGGTTTGGCATGACAATGGTGAAGTGTACGACAATCGACTAGGTGTAACAGCAAAGTATTCAATAGCATTAACTGCTACACGACAAATGAACAGGTCAACATTAGATTTCACAAAACGAGAAGGCGGTGTGAAGTGGATCGGACTCGAACGGGCAACCAAACCTCTGAAAGTCGGAGTTGTCAACCGGCAATTACCTCAACTTCAACTGACTTTGAAATCAAACCAACATGCTCGAGTCAACCTAGCAATACGATTGACATCTCTTACACTTGGTAAATTCGGAAAATACTCATGAAACCTGCAAAAGGAACATAAAAGAAAGCCAAGATAGTGGAATATGACCTAAATTTCTTGAGTAAACGTACATTCAATTGACGGCTTTGGGGCACATATACAAAATGCAAAAGTCTGATCAAATACAATCATTTCAAAGAACAACCACTCACTCTGGGGTGAGCACACCCAGACGTGGAGCTGAAACGCGATTGTACACACGGCGCACAAGGGCGACCCCGTCCAATTCGAACAGCGCCTGAGCCAGTGCGGCTAAGCCGTTAGACGCTGAATCGTCATCGTTTGGCGTGCCGTTGGCCACAAACACGAGCACACTGTCACCAACATACAGGTGACGTGGAACCTGAACAGGTTATTAACAATAAAAGATGAACGTTGAACAAAAATGAGCAGAGCCGGTCAGCATTGCATAATCGGTGCGAATGACACATGGAACGTACGTGGATTTCGCACATAAATTGCACGTAGAGGTGAGTCTACTCGTTTCTTGAGTCCGGTTGGAACAGTAGTGGTGAAGACAGTTGCATCGATTCTACTTTACATAAAGTTTATAACCTTCGCAAAACATCCTTGTTCTAACTGTCGCCATGTCATTCAAAACACCAATTTCAAGCATGCAAACGTCTGCACCTCCGCAATTTTAGGATTTATTCTTTCGGTGTTGTCTCCATGGGATTACGGTCACGTAACAAAGCAAACTTCGTCATACTGTCAAAAGTGTGAAGCTATCCAAACACCTGTACATAACTAAATTGGTAAGTTGGGTATGATCATCTTAAATAACCAGTTCATTCCGGATGGAAAACATTGTTGGTTAATATGCTTGCTGTTAGTTACTGTAGTTTGAACAATTGATGATGTGGTTGACAGAAACAAGCCAACACCTTTAAGTCGATAAGACACCAGTCCATACATGGACTAGATACCATCACCTTGCATTGTGAATGCTCGTGCTATCACAGAATAACTCATCCTTGAATCTGAGCACGTGTAATCTATCATTCATAAGCTAAAAGAAAAACTATTTCACTAGTTGCCCCCTGGCAACCAGTACGCTGAGTTCGGTGGTGTCATACAGGGTCAAACAAACTAATGAGATTCGGACGAGAAAGCGTGATCGGACGTAAGCGACAGTAACGAAAAACAAATAACAAAAACGAGTTGATTTATTCGCGTTAGGTGAGTGAATACTCTGTCTGTTTACACCAAGTGAAAAACTTTAACATACCTAGAACAGAGACAGCTTATTTCCCAGTTGGTGAATGTACCGTTCAAATCACGTATTGTGGTCACCCACGAAAACGCACTCCCTGATTATGGTGCGGCTTAAAAATTGGAATGATCTAATAGAGCACAGTCTCAAATGTACAGTTGAGTAAATTAAGTTTAAAAATTTTGCGCCACAAAAGTTCGCTGGCACGTCACGCACTAGGTCACATTTAGACTGGATGTTATCAGGTTGCCATAACCCAAAATGAGGAAGATGCAGCAGCCAGCGCCACTGACTTTGTAAATATCATGACAGTTTAAAGATGCAAAATATTTGTACGGCCACAGTGCTGATTCTCCTATAGCGACTGCCACTGAGGAATAGAGAAATCGGTCATTCTGGAGCATTGCATGAAAAACGTATTTTAATCAGACGGGCACTCAACAAGGCACAGCTTTTTCGAGGTGTGGTTATGAGAAAACAACGAGAAAGCTAATTATATATTATCATTATTATTACCAGCTAGGTAATAATGAACAAGGCGAAGTTGCAAGTATATTTAAATAAGTAAGGTGATAGATGAGTTTGAAGTTAAAAACAAAACTTGAAAGGCCGCTCGACTCCCGATAAACAGATAGACACTTCAGCGCCAACCATCTACAGTAGTTTTTGTCTGTTGGGAAATTCACTTCAGAACACCAGATGTCATGATGAGGAAAACGAAACTAGTGGTGTTGGTGTCGAAAAAATGCCATTTCAGATAGCAAACGAAAAGCATCTGCGTCAGAAAAATTGTGACTTAAATCCACTGCCTCGAGTAGGCTGGTAAAAATCACACAGTCAATTTGATGTAATTACAGACAGTCTCGGTGACTACATGCGGTGTTTTCTTCGCCAAAAGTTGCGCAACCTTTTGGGTTTTCAATTTAGACTTCGTAGAGATGGAACAAATGTTTTCAACCAGTGGCTGCATACTTGGATGGGGATTTCTTCAGATAAGACTCCGTCTTCTGTTTGAATTTCGGTAATTTGATAATGTTTGAGCCAACTCTTCTCAATTACGAACAGAATATTCCTAGTCGTTCATCACTGGTAGATGATGGGATCCTCACGCATCCAGCCGGAGCATCAATACCCCTTCGGAGGACCTTGTCTTGACGCACTAGTGTTTATCAGTCCTGCATCATTACTATGCCGTTAATTACAAAAGTCAGTTTGAGAAGTTCGTCGTCAACCTGCGGTCGAGAAAAACAGTCAGCGACGCAATTGCTAGAACCAGGCACACGACTGATCGTGAAATCATACTCCTTGTAAACGCAATGCCCATCGGGCTAATTTGCCTCTCGGGTCCCTCGCAGTCCTGATCCACTCGAGAGGTTTGTGATCTGTCTCCACGTGGAACTGTTGACCCAACAGGTACGATCTCCACTTGTTTAACACCAGACGATTGCCAAACATTACTTCCTCAACGGTCTGAATACTTTAGCTCCGCTGGGGTCAAGACTCTACTGGCATATTCGATAACTCAGTCCGTTTGTTTCAGTACGGTCACTGGTATCTGCTGCTACGATGAACGTTTCTTTTGTATTCGGAAGTTTCAGTGTCAGTTGTTGCTCGTTCATCGCTTGTTGCACTCGCGTGAACGCCCTCTGGGCATCGTCGGTCTATTCAAGACTGTTTGGTCCTTCGATGGAGTTAGCACAGTGGTGACGTAATCAAATGAAAATTTTTCACAGATTGCAGCATCCCCACTCGAACCAGAATCTGTCTCAACGTGCGCTTACAATTCGAAATTAAGACCTTTCTAACTCCTTATTTTCTCTATCAGCGACATGATTTCAGCGTGACTCACCTTGTGTCCCAACAACACCAACAACGGCCGTCAGAGTTGCGACTCGTCGGTATGGATCCGGAATCCTGAGTATTTAATTCGTTTAGGACAGCATCTACATGGGCAGCGTGCTTCGATCCTGTACTGCGGTATATCACAATATCATCTTCGTATACCTGCCACATTATCCAGTCGTTTTACCAACTGAACCATCAGACGTCGAAATGTGAACGGTGCCCCGGATAAGCCAAACGGCATGCGCTTGAATTGGTACTGTTTTTCGCCTACCGTGAATGCGGTTTTCTCACGATCCGTTGGTTTGATTGGTACCTGCCAGTATCCGGAGCGTAAGTCCAACACCGTGAACAACTTCGCCTGTTGCAGCTTATCAAAAATATCAGCGACGGACGGTATTGGCACAACTGTGTTCTGTGTTACCTCATTCAGCCGTCTAAAATCCACACAAAAGCGGTACTTCCCGTTGGACTTCTTCACCAGGAGAACAGGCGAGTTGTAAGGACTGCTGGCCTCTACGACAACATCCTCATCCAGCATGTTCCATATTTGAACTGGTAACCTACGGGGTCCGTGAGGTCGAAATGTTCCGATTGTTGGTATTTCATGTGCAATCCAGTTGCAGAATCCGTACGGATCATCGTCGTTCGTAAATACCTCCGCGTATTTCTCGACCGTGGACTGGAGCAAGGGGGCTGTGCAAATGGGGTTTTAGCCATACGTACCTGGTCGACGTGTTTCTGCTGCTACCAGTGAGTGTCAGGGAACCACACCTGGTTGACAGCTTTTTGAGCTTCAGGTCAATCACGGCATCTGTTGCAGCGAGGAAATCGGTTCTAAAGATCGTCTATCGAGTTTCTTCGGATACAAGGAAAGGGTGTTTCATGATATGGCTGTCAACACGCACCCTGTATTCTTTCACGCCACCTACCAGCAGGTTAGGACCCCTGCTGTCCTGGTCATCACAAATGTCGGTTCTACGTTCTACTTACCCAAACGAGCAATCAACGAAATGGCTGCCCCCGCACTGATCACCTACTGTTCTATCTCTCCGCCAATTTCAATCTCTAAATGTACGACCCTCCTTTCAATCGCTCCCATTACTAGCTGCAGCCACATCCGCTGCCAGCTGCTCCATTGTCTTCTACATTTCTTCCAGTGTCTTCTTGTCCGTATTGCCGTTCGCATCCACTGAGGCCACGGACATTAACTCCCAACTCCCGCGTCACCTTCGCAAGCTCATCGAGGTCCATCCGCCGGGCGACATGGGCAATACGGACTTGGTCGCGAACCGCCATCGGGAGACCTTCAATAAACTGCTCCGTTAACAACTGTCGTCGTGATTCTTGATCCAATTCTGTTAATACCCTGCGCAGCAATCCTTAAAGAATGGCGGCGCACACGGAAGAATTGACCTGTTATACAACAGGTGAACTGTGAAGTTTTATTTCTCTCTACAGGTTCTACTAATACTATTATTTTTATTACTTGCTGAGAATAATTTCTCCTACATAGAGATTCAATCATTACGGAGGGCTTGATATGTTTGTGTTACGTCACTGCACTGCTTTTGTTAATCTGGGCAGCAAGGGGAACAGCGACCTCACGGATTACATTGAATAAAAAGCAAACTAGATAGAAAAAGCTGACTGAGGAGAGATCTAAAACGAGCGGTTACGTTAGTTCGACAAGCTATCCAGGGAAGTCCAGGTAGCTACTACGAATTTGTCAGACTACAAACTACATGAATGAAAGCGACGCGACTGCACTCTACCATTCCAACACTCACGGACGATCTCAAAGTTCGATCTAGCCCGGGTCAAAATATACCAGCCATCGGGATTCGTTTCAAGATACACACAGTTTGACGTACTTTGCTCCAGAAGAGTAGCCGGTGTGAAATACAGATAATCACCGTTTACTTGTTAACTGGATGGCCTTAACAGATGGCATGTGTGTGTCTCAAAAAAGCTTCTTCAGTTTCGCTGGCAATAACTTCTTGTTCTCATTCTGTGTGAATGTCAGAGGCTAGGCGACGGAAAAGATATTGAAATTCGTATACTCTGAAAAATCGTGCCACCGTGAAAACAGCGTATCACATAGGGAGCGAGGGTAGACGTCACGAAAAGTGTGTTACACAAGTTATAGCACAGCTGAAACATGCAGTCGGTCGACACCTGAACGGTAGGGTTCTCAACAACGTTTGGTTCTCCAACCATCCTAGATAAATGCAGTAAAAAGAAGGCAATCACCAGTCATTCGCAAAAGATTGTACTCCTGGTTCAGTTCTAAAAAACATGGCACGATTAGCTTACAGCAGAAGTCACAGTCAAATCAAGGTGTTCCGTGTGTGTGATCGCGGATGCGAGCAACCACACAGCGGCTACCAGAGATTGATTGAAATGACCCACCGAAGGAGGTGCAATTCGATGTTCGCTTGATCGTAGTGACCACGAGATAACTGAATTCAGCTAGCAACACGGAACTAGACTACATATTTCTCCAGGAACAGGTCTAAAGAAATATCAGGAGAAAAACTTCACCGGGCTGAAGATACAACTGAGTACAGTTGAATGGCCTGGCTTCATCACTACACTCAGCCTAGATGATCACTGAAAGCTCATCGTTGACAAAATCTTTAATACCGTTAACAACCATGTTCCAGTAAAGTGTCCTCAGCCTAGCAGAAAACAAAGAGATCTAATTCTCATCTACAAAATATTCCACCCCGAGTTATCCATTGGCACATCTCCTCCCACTAAATAAGGATGAACGTTTAAGAGGTCACTCGTTGAAATTGAGTGATGGAATAGGCAAGTTACTTTACAGACAGAATTGCTTCACAGTTATAATCTGTTTACTTTGGAACGTATTGTGAACCGGCTGCCGGTTTTAAAACATTACTCGATCGACACATACGTAAGAGACAACCTGCACCACAATTTTTCTAATAATCATCCAGCCCAATCCTATACATCTCTAAATGCGCATATATGACGGAATGTTGTTTTCAGTGTTCTTTGCTGATATGACTGCAGCCAGCAGCTTCATTGAATTTACCTTTTATTTAGTTCCATTCACTTTTTCTTTACACCTATAAACCGTCCAACACAATTTTTCACCGACCAGCACAGAGACAGGAACGCACAAGCAAAGATCTTTCTCCCTCCTGTAACATTCTATGAACCTCGAAGAGGAATTGCTGAAGAGAAAGAATGACGGCATAACATGCTACATAATATGAAAGACAGTCTAAACTTCCGCCCAAGAAAGTGTACTGGAACAATGCTTAAACGTAACAGTAACTTCTGTTCAGTTACTTACTGAGTAGCGACGTTCATTGAGCGAGTAATCTGAATGCAACTTGAAAAGCGTTTTCATAAACTTTCAATGTTTGCAGCTTCATCTAATCTCATGTAAATGTGTTGTGAAATTATAAAAGGATTACGAACAAGCGTCGTACGATACAAATAATCTTCGATGAACTAAAGCTGAAGCAAGAGGTGTTTTGATCACCGCCCTACTATCTACCATCAGAAGTCACAAAGATGGAAGTTGTATGCATTTACGATGTCAATTACTGCCTATACACAGCGTATATACACATGAGGTTAAAAAACAGCCCTTCAAAAGTGATTATATTAAGAATAGGAATGTCTTGTAGCTTTACCAGGGAAAAGTTATTTCGATCTCAACAGTGCGTGTTGTTAACGGGCACTTCCATAATGTGTCCAGGACTTCCTGTCAGACGTTAAATTGCCCTATAGAGTGATAGGAACACCGTTCTAAACTGGTCACAAATTTCTACTGAAGCTACTGTCCTTTAATCTTGCAATTAAGGGAATCCACAGACGTTTTCGATGGGGTTTCAAAGTAGCGAACAGGCTGGCCAAAGAAGGCAGTGACTATGGACTCTCATGTTGAAATGTTCACTAACATCATAAGACCCAATATCATCGTCTCAACTTATTCTGCTACAGTGACATGATGGTCAGCATTGTATCGATCCGTAGGGCTACAGTGATTAGGACTGGGGCCCGACAAGCTACAACCATGTCAAACAGACCAAAAGAGAGCAGTCAGACGAAAATCAGTCACATCCATGAGATTGCAGGTCACACTGACGATTGTGTACAAACATCAAGGTACCATTCAATGAGGGTACTACATAGTGCAACATCGCCGTCTTTCGGTTAAAAAGGGTATTCTCAAGAACAGAGAACTGCGATTGCCCAACGGTCGACAAATATCGCCGGTGTACTATCCGATGCATTAGAACAACCCAAGGTAATATTCAAAATCCTAACGCAGTTTTAAATACACAAACAGGATCATGCATAACTGTCTTATTCAGTGCGTCCTTGAGCTAATCCAAGTCTCTCACCGAGAAGTGAGTTACGCACCCATAAAGCTTCAGGATAGGGGAGTTAACAACTTCTCGTTTCCTACTGCAGACAATCCACTAACAAATGTGGACTATTTCATAAACTTAGAAATAACCAACTTGACAGGCCGTAATACTAATGATGCGAGAATGACGATGATAAGTATTGGCTCTGCAAACCTGAGTCATCTGTGGTGTCGAAATGACTTATGGTTGTCGCTGAAAGGAAGGGTGTGTAATGCTTGTGTGCGTTCTGTTTTGCTCTGTGGTTCGGGAATGCGGATAGTGGATTGTCAGGATGTCAGCAGACCCGTTGCTATGACGGTAGATATCTCTTCCAAGCAGACCGCACCGAGTGCGATGATCGCATGAGCAATGTGAACGTTCACCAGCGAGTAGTTCGGAGTATTCAGGATGCACGATTTGTTAAACAAATGATCAGAGTGAATAGTGAACAATATTTGGGTCGTGTACTCTGCACTCCAGCGGAGTGTTTATCACACAGAGGTCAATAACGTTTGAGTGAAACCACAGGTGATCAAGCAACGACGTGGACCTGAAACATGGAAGCCTCGACAGTTCCACAGATCGAGACGGGTAGGTGCCCCTACCCGGTTAGCGATCTCTCAAACTGCTGCCTAGAAACGTCATCCGGTGATAATAATGCCTCAAAGTCCATAGATGTGATTACATCCACAACATGTCTAGTTCTTCGGTTTATCTTCGTTTTGTCCACTTTTATACTTTTTGGTCATTTTCTTCTTCTAGGATATTCCCTGTCACTGTTACAGTGAGTGGCGTCTCGGGCTTCAATTTCCTATGGTAAGGCTTACAGCTGCAATGAATGAAACAGCGAGATTCTCGTCCTGTAAAAACCAGTCAATCGTCTCAGCAGGCTACAGCAACAGATCGGATTTCAAGGTAGAACATTTGTGAAACTTTTGTTCAGCAGTACTAATTCACGTCCATCCAAAACAATACACAAACATGTATGAAACGGGATGCATTAGCTTCTGAACGAATGAATCGAGTCTTGACTTCTCAACACTGATTCAACATGATATCACAGAGTGAACTTGATTTCACATGCAGCGCTTCTCATTACATTTCAGTCTTCAGTTCAGAAGAATTGAAGTTGAAAGTGAAATGCTTCTTAGGTGACAGGATCCGGAGTCATGTTGTTGAGACGTCGTAGCTGCGAACAAACTTCTAATAACTAGTGAAGCATCCGTCTGGAAGCAGATGATTTGGCTCCCAATGTCATGAAGACACCCAGTTCTCTTTATACTCGTTTCCTATTTACTTCGTTTCCTATACTGTTGATAATGATTCGTACATCGCGGATCACATTTCGTACGCCTAATATTCCTGACCGTTGTAACTGAGTGTTAAACTGGGGAAGATGATTGGAACGATCACAGAAGACAAGACGCTGTCGCTCTCACCCTGACCTTGGTAAAAATACCATTCACTAGGGTTGTGCATTCGACGAGTCTCTGTCACACTCATTGCTACTGTGGTCACCTCGAACATTCCCCCCACCCCATAATGAACCAGTTGTCTAATTGTGAAGGAATCCGCACGAAGGTGAACGTAGAAGTCGCATAGGCGACACCTCTGCACGCCCAATGACTGTGATGTTCACTGCACGGATTGTACCGATCGACAAGCCTCAACAGTTCGTCAGAACACATTCAACTTAATCACGACAGATGGCCAGTTGTCCTATAGTGGGCACTGACAGTCGACCTGCCCATTTGAATGAATCAAGTATCATCAAATGGGCGGTGCCGGATGTGGTTTCTATCCTAATGACGCCGTAATGCGGCAACAATGGAGACCTGTGGACAGAATGTAATGAAGATTTCACCGCAATCACCACCATCATCACAATGGTCTTGAGCCTGACCAGAAAATACTGTGGCTCCGATCACAGTGGTGATGGGGTTACACGATAGGTATACCCACAACACTTGACTAGGCTCATTGTTCAATCCGCAAGCGAATGACGTTCACTTCCTTGCTGGAATTCTCACATGTTTGAGGATGGACGTTTGGTCCTGCGTGTACATCAAGAACTACTAGGGAACAGCTAGAAAGATCGGTCGTAATAGCATATCTTCTTGTTTCCATTAAGAAACAATCCCTACTAGGTAGCCGTGATGGTCTAACATGAACCAGCTTGACAGAAGACGGGGAAACATTGGGATTTTTGTATAGGGACAGCAGTAACCCTAAATAAACTCATTTAAAACACCACCTGTTACTTCCAACATTCACGGCGTCAATCCTTCCGCGAATTGTCAGAAGAAATTCTCAAAAAACAATTGCCTGATTCGACTGTGGCTATATTAACAGCAATTCCTACTTGGTCCCTAAACTTACTAACGGCATACAAGACAAGTGTTGCCATCGCCAATAATTATTTGTGTAAAAAAAAAACTTCACTGATCAGCCTGGGAGACAGGCTTTTCGCAGCGCCCAGCAGAACAAAAAAAGGGATTTAGGCACTTCCAGAAATTTCATTCACGAAACTCTTTCGGAGATACATCTAGATTAGGCAATGTTAACGACAAACGAACTAGAGGGTAACTAAACGGCTCATCCAATTCAATGGCAATCCTGGTAGAAGTGACACGAACCTTGGGCTATTTTCCAATTAACATAATCTGCGTGGTCTCTGGTGAACTGTACTAGGCATGACAACTTCGGCTAGCCAATTCATCGTCAAACAGGGAACTCTGATTAAAGAAGCCCTATCGAACTTATTGGACTTGTGATATGAATAAGTTGCAGTGGACCTTGAAAACTAGGCCAATTAACAGTAAGTTAGATAATCCTCTCGAAGCATAACGGTAGTCTTCTATATCAGCTTTTCCTTCGATATGCACTCAAACGTATATCCAGTCCATTCATCGCATTCCTGGTTACACATGATTTACCGTCAACAACAGAAATGCCTCACATGATGGAATCACATTAACCCATACGCCAAAATTTCGTACCGAGGCCCGATGGCAGTTGATCGAACAGTACATTTAGGCGGATGAAACATGTTCACGCAAGTGGCTTTCGATAACGGAAGCAGTGGAGAAAGTCGGTAACCGTCTGCATGTGTGTAGTGGCTGAGGGTTCTCGCGTTCCGTGTACACAATCGGAAGACATCGTGGATCTGGAGCCAACAATTCGGCAGCTTAGTGAACCAGACTACTAACACTGTCAAGGTGACCGTGAATAAACCATCACAGCGGACCATTAGGGAGTCGCGTATTCACGCCCCGAACTCGAGAAAGGTACACAGGGTCACCGATAACTCTTAAAGGTAAAGGCTGAGAGTAATGACGGTTGACAGAGTAATTTTCGAAGCATGACGGCCCAGCTTAAACAAACGTAGAGTACAATTCTGGAGCAGAAAAACAGTTGCACAAGTGTTCAAAGATGTCTTCATTGTACGTCCGTTTGAAGGAAAAGGGAGTAAACAAAGTAATGATAAATAGTTTGGTAGACGTGGTAATTAAAAAGGAAAGTCAACTGATAAAGGTCAAGGCTTTAATTGGATTTGAACCAGCGACAGAAACATGTACAAAAGCGACAAGTACTCTACCACTTGGGATAGGAAATCACGACAGGAGTTCAGAAGTTTGACATTCAGTCCCAGTTACCCACCCGACCTGCTGCGCTACACGGAATCAAACAAAATGGTCTGAGTTTTTAGCCCAGCTAGTAGAATGCCTGCAGCGCTTGAGAATTCTGTTTTTGCCACCGGTTTCGAATTTAACACAGGCCCACATTTTTCACCATTCTGTCTCTTGTAAGGCACTGACAGTTATCCGGCCACCAGTCCACTGAGCTGGGTAGGAAAGATTCTGACAAGCATTTTTACCAATCGAGTTAATGCCGAAATTTTGGAGATCAATGGCCCCCTAGGGTTAGTGTGAATTCCGCAAGAGTCCTCTGAATGGTGTTTGCCGATCAGTCGCACCAGGAAAGGTGACATGAACGCAGCCAGTCATTGAATGCCATCGTTATGAATATCACCAAAGAGTTTGATTATGGGAGCCGTGAAACAGACGTATGGTCCCGGTAAGTTGGCCAATTTAATTAAGATGTTGCTTGTGAATATGAAAGCAAAGCTGCAGTCCGTGGGGATTGACCTCTGGTGATTTTGGTAGTGTCCTTAATGTGATGCGGATTATCACTTAGTCATGAATGAATACCACACGGATGGTCGTCTGCAGAATACTACAAGTTCAAGGGTTGTTAGCCCAGTACGTAACGTGAACGTTCACATGTCACCGTTCACAGACGACAATGCACACAACAAAGAGAAACTCCAACAAGTGCCCACGGATTTCGCAATCATAGCAACCAATTATGGTTTGAACGTCAGCATAGGCACCACACTTCCTCTCCCTACATTCCCCGGGCAGAAAGGCAAACTCTAAACTTGGAATCCGTGTCAGTGGAGATAGTATGTAAGCTGCGTGAATTTCTGCCGAATGGGCAATAACCTGTTAGCATATCCTTCCATAGACCGCGAGTTACGAGTTTGCATGGCCAAGATTAGCGCTGTTTTCGGAAGTCTTGAAAGACGTCTAAAAGAACTTCAGCCAGAGGATGAAACAAAGCTGTTTGTCTACCGAACAAAGGTGCTGTCTACAGTACTGTGTAGCAAGGAAACCTGAACAATGTGTCAACGAAATATACAGTCTGGATCGCTTCAATCTAGGATGTGCAACTCGAACCGCAAGGCTACTCGTTAAAAGCTCCGGAGAGCATCACGAGGCCTGGTGGACCATAACGCACTATCGAGATGGAACAAGCCGCTGCTCCAAGGAGCTTTCGACAGCTTTTACAGCTCATCCGAGCAAATGGTGGCAGGAAGCCAGGTGTGAGCGAAGTAATCTGCGAAGCCAATGATGAGCCTATTCATAATCTGCAGCAACGCTTAGGACGCTGGGCTGAGCACTTCCGCGCCACCGATTACGCCTTCGGGCTCTGCCTGTGTTCAGTGATATGTTTCTGCACCGCTGGAAACAGAAGTCTCTCTCAAGATCACCTTTCTGAAACATTACAAGACACATGGCCCAGAACAACTTTTCCTTACTCTTTTGTAAACAGAAGCCCAGCCCTAGTTATAGAGCTGACGACTCTGTCCCAGAAACTCCGGATAAGTGAAGTTGTTCCAAATGACTAGGGCTTGCATAACATCATGCTTATTTTCAAAAAGGGATCACGCACTTCGTGTGCGACTCATTAAGGGATTAGACTGCTTTTTATTGCGTCAAAGTTGCTCACAGTCACTGTACTTCGAAAGCTAAGCGAAACACGCGAACAACATATCCGTGAGCAGCAAGTTGGGTTTTGCCCTGACCGTGACTTGCATTGATCAAATCTTCACACTTCGCCAGATGTTTGAACTCGCTATTCATATAGGAGACCAACAGTTTTTGACTGTCAGACCCCGGACAGGGTTTGGGTTTATGGCAGCGTATTGCCGACCTTTAGCATCGTGAGTTGAGTGCTACACAGCTGTCCAGTCTTCTCCTTCCTATTCAACTTTGAGGCAAACAAGATTCTACAGTAAGCCCTGACAAACTACGAATATGACGGTGTGGAATTGATCCCAGGCACAGGACTCCGAGACATAAAGTATGCGGACGACATCGCCTTAATTAGTGAGGGCTCACAGAGAGCCTAGGACAACTTAGACAAACTAGGGGCTTCAGTTCGTCAGTTTGGTATGGCTTTTGCACCTTCTATGAGCAAAGTACTGTTGTACGATTGGCAAGAATCTTCTTTTGCTCTCACTCTTAGTGGTGAGCAGCTGGAAGTAGTCGAGAAGTCTGTGTATATTAGTTGTATCAGTGCTGGTGGAAAATCTGATAAGATCATAAATCGTACAGAAAACACTCCGATGGCGCTTGACAACTTAGGTCATCTGTGGCGTCGACATGATCTCAATCTTTCTGTGAAAGGCCAAATGTACAATTCCACCGTAAGGGCAATCCTATTGTTCGCTTCCGAGTCCTGGTCCATCCGTACGGACGACCATCGGTGCCTCAAAAGCCTAAGCGGCGTTTGGTGGGAACAAGTGAATCAGCAAAGACGAAGTTTGCTGACGTGCCTTCGGAACAGATGAACTCTGTCGACCTTTAAGTATACTGACCTCGTCTCACAGGCTTCGTTGGCTTGGCCATATCCTACGAACGCTAACTAACCGTCTGTGGCATCGTGCCTTGTTTGCGAGCGGTGGGTTAGGCTGGAAGTTGCATCCGGTGGTCAACCCATATCAATGACTTGGGTTCGGGATATGAAGACACTCACTATAAAGCTCGCTTCAATAGAACGTTCCCGGCTTCCTGGCTGAGGTGCAAAGGACACTAACACATTCGGTTAAGAATGCTGTCCGATATGGCAAAGAACAGAAGTCAACGGTCCTCGCGTTGCGAGCCCCTGTGTGCATCGTTGTACTTTTTTATTCTTCCCATCCACATTTATTTCTTCCTTCACCTTACACAATACTTTTTTTCTCATACTGTAGCACGTTTGCAGCTCCTTGTGATTTTTACGTGTTAAATATGCATGTATGAAGCGTATCCAAGATAGTCGACGAACAGGAATGATCCTGAACATCGAGGTGCTTCAGCGAGTGAACATGGAGAAGACTGAACTCATGTTGACGTCCACTCAGCTTGGTTGCCCAGGGTATGGCTATCAGATAACTGGGGGACGGTGTCCGGAACTGCTGTTGCACCGGCAGCTGAAATCAGGTAAGCGAAATCCTGGTGGTCAGAGGCTGAGATACAAAAGATGTTATCCAAGTGCGTGTTTCGCGTTGTAATGTTGAGTACAGACCACAAATGAACGCAGTGTTGGACTAGACCCTCTGGAAAAGTACGATCCTGACAGGCGTTCAAAGGCTACGCGGACATTAATTCAAGCGTGCGAGGCAAAGAAACCACAGGCACTACAGGCTGCGGTGACGAAACTAAACAACGCTGCAAAGTATGTGGCCTGAAATTCGCTGGATGTCTCGGATTGGTAGGTCATTAACGCATCTACCACGAACCGTTAACGAAGAGACAGCAAGTGCGCCAGGCGCAAGTAGATTAACTGGACTTATACTTGCACATTTTCACTCTTGTAAACTAGCGACCCCCGCCGCCTCGTCAATCGCCTGCTCTCCTCTTCAGAAACTTAGATCAAGATGGCGAACTACCTCACCCGTTCTTCAACCTTGTTGGTGTACCGTATCTTGAAGATTTCGTCTCGTCTCCCAAAGAAAAGTTAAATTTATTTGCTTTGCTGATTCCCTTTAGAATGTAGTAGTGTCCGATCGTACATTGAAGTTACCGTTACCTTACACATTCAACAGCCCTGTCTCTCTGGCCTGGAATTTATCATTGAAGTCTCCTCATTGTTTTCGAGATAAAGGTGTCTTTTTCGCATTAGCGTATCATCCAGCTAACTGGAACTGGCGGACTGGAATACAGAGACCTCCACTCACACACCTCTCAGCCCTATTCATTTAGGTTTACACTGGGTAGGAATTGTAGATCAAATCGTAAGTGGTGCACTGCAAGTCGGTGCACGGGTGTCCTCAGAGTCCGGTCACTGTGAGAGGATGATCTGAATAGCAGAAACCGACAGCTGTGTGTGTGGTTATTGAGGTTGTCACAGCTTTACAGTTCCTGACATAAACAAACCCACAGACTGCAGAATATGCCTGATAATAAACAACTCAATGTGTTTGAGAGGCGCACAGAACTTCCCGATTTTCCCATTCAACTCTGTTACGAGACACAGCTGATTCAGGTTTTCATTTCGAACAAAACAGGTTCATAACCGTGGCAAGTGAAAATAGATGAACAACCTGTGGAAAGATATACGAAATATATAAAAAGAACTATACGATTCCATTTTACTGACCAGAACAAACTCACGTTCGATGCATTGGTGAACCCGATCAGACTCAGGCACTTCTCCGAAGTCGGCTTCACCGCAACCATATCTTCGGCAGAGAATGGCACCAAAGTGTTACCATAGCGATAGCCTTCGAAATAAGAAAAATGCAGTATACAGGGGGTAGGTAAGCGACGAAAATCGTTTCAAGATTCGAGTCGACTCAGTTTTAGATGGAGTGGAATGAGCTCACTGCTTGAGACAGTAGATCGGGATGGAAATAAAACCAACGAGCATATGACACTAGATACTACGTAATGCAAACAAGATGACTAAAAGAAAAACGCAAGTGAAGATAACCCTAACACAGACAGGACTGAAGTCATAAGAAAGTCCGAGGGTAAAGATGACATAGTAATTCGGGAAAGTAACAAACAGTAAAGTGAGAATGAGAGGCTGGATACGTATTTTTACCGCAGTCTATAGCCCTTAGGTATGCGAATTCAATTCCGCAATGATGTCAAGGGAAATCAATTTACTAACTGCAAACGAACGAACATCAAGAGCTTCTAAACGATATATTTTGTTTACAGTCGACGCAATACCACTACGTATATCCATTTTTTTCAAGGATACATAGACTAGTACATGGATCAAAACCATTGTCTACTGATCCAAGTAAAAGACGAACAAAAAATAAATGAAGTCCCAGCTTGAGTTAAGTTTGATTTTTAAATTATGTATCGCACGAATTTTGCTACAATGTAGCATGCAAAGTCGCATATGCGCTGGGCACTGTCAGACTGTTAAAACGGATACAGGAGCTCTCACGATGACCGGATCCAAACCAGCAACCACGTGATTGACAATTAACCGAGGGTCCTGAGCACTGAGCTACCGCAAACACCTTTACGATGAAGTAAGTACAACAGGTTTGGTTATGATTGAGGATGATCGTCCTTGGAAAAATTGGCTATCCGTCAAAACACGATCATTAACATTGCTGGACACGAAGGTCTAGAATTGAAACTCACTGAACTAAAATGTCACGTTCAAGAATGAAAGAAATCGCTGGAAAGCATTTACAAATCATGGGAGATTAGATTACTGGACAATACCAACTCATCTGCATGTAACTTCTACCGCCCCTTTTACGGTGTCAGCTGGTGATCAAGAGGGCACATGAATAAATGATGAGCGCCTTCAATGGACGTTGGCCAATAGACATACTACTGAAACTACCATAAACCTAAATCTATCAGATTGCTAAAGACGACAAGAAAAATAAAATATCGTCAGAAAAACTTCCAGTTTTCTTAATTAACTTACCGTGACTAAAATTCCAGAAACAACGCTAGCAATACGAAACACCCTTAGATGCTATTCGACGAAACACTGGAGGAAACGTTTGAAAGCAAATCCTTCGGCCGAAGAACAAAATGCACAAACGCACATGTCTAGCGACATGTTTCATAATATGTACAACGCTTGCCGCGTTCAGGCATGCTGTTTTTGTCGCTGGTTCGAACATAACCAACGCCCAGATTTCTCGCAATCCGGTCACTTTTAAATTTTCAAACCCGCCCTACTATTTATTGGTAATGTGTAGCTTATTGTGGAAAGTAGTAAAAACTAGTTTTCTGTATCAATGCTAACAGAGCCGCTGAACCAGAGTGCAATTCCAAGCGCAGAGACGCATTTAGACACTGTCATACTCATATATCTAGTGTGCTGCAACATCCTGATTGGCTTCTCTTCCTTTTCGAGGGATTTTCAATTTGTGATTAATATGTAACTTGCACACGCCCTCTTTTGTGTAAATGGACACGATTAACCTCAAAATGTGCCTCTGCACCTACAATGGATACAAAACCTGGAGGTGGTGACCACAGAGTAAGAGCTTCGGTTCGTAACGCAGAGGATCGCCGGTTCAACCTTTATTCAGGCAAATAAGCATGAAGGGAGTCGTGCAGTGACGGTATGAGGACAAACACCTACAAATACCATAAACCACTCTCACTTTTTCACTCTACAGCACCGCGCTGGAACAAAGGTACACGGAAACCGAATGATGCAAAGACGACCGTCGAGAAACGTAACGGGTTACCCACAGGCATATCCATCATTGGACACCAGTCAGGGTCATGCACGCTGGACAACTGTTGCGACTTCTATCATTCTGACCGAACCCATCCGATGAGGACTTAGTTGCACAAAGGATCGAAAAATCTAACCCCATAACGGAACTTTCAAGAGTACAGGAAAGTGAATGGCATACAACAGCAAACGAAGTAATGGGGCCGGAGAGAGAGAGGCCTAACGTGCAGATCCACCGTTGCGATAACAAGAGTAAGCACAGGTTCTCAAGTCGTCACCGATTCGTGACATCATTAGGACAATAGCCACGACGTGCAACAGTTACATAATCAGATATGAATCACATGAATGGGCAACTCAAAGTCAGTATATCTCTACAAGTGAATATCGATCATGACAAAGCTGAAACAGTACTGGAATGTTGTTTGAGGTGCTCTTAGAGGTGAATCAGACGGTGGACCTCAAATACATTGGAAGTGAACAGAAAGAACGTACAGGCATGAATGAAGTTATTTGAAACGTATTGGGAGTTCACATGCACTGTTCGAAGTGCATTTTCTAAAAAGACATCTACTAGAGAGAACCGATGGTACACATGCTAGGTTAATTTTCAACAACTGTAAGAAAGTCATAACGACACCTGAACAACAGTTAAAAAACGTTCTCATTTTCACAGAAATTCACTAGAAGACGTGGGTGTGGCGGATCATAGTTCTCTGCATGTTCAGCCAGGTTGCGAAACGATTAATAGAGTTGCCTCACAGCACCGTGATAAATAAACCGAGGTTTGGAATGTCACACAAATCATTGTTCAATGTGACGACGTATCCATACACGCACAAAAGGATTACGAACAAGCGTCGTACGATACAAATAATCTTCGATGAACTAAAGCTGAAGCAAGAGGTGTTTTGATCACCGCCCTACTATCTACCATCAGAAGTCACAAAGATGGAAGTTGTATGCATTTACGATGTCAATTACTGCCTATACACAGCGTATATACACATGAGGTTAAAAAACAGCCCTTCAAAAGTGATTATATTAAGAATAGGAATGTCTTGTAGCTTTACCAGGGAAAAGTTATTTCGATCTCAACAGTGCGTGTTGTTAACGGGCACTTCCATAATGTGTCCAGGACTTCCTGTCAGACGTTAAATTGCCCTATAGAGTGATAGGAACACCGTTCTAAACTGGTCACAAATTTCTACTGAAGCTACTGTCCTTTAATCTTGCAATTAAGGGAATCCACAGACGTTTTCGATGGGGTTTCAAAGTAGCGAACAGGCTGGCCAAAGAAGGCAGTGACTATGGACTCTCATGTTGAAATGTTCACTAACATCATAAGACCCAATATCATCGTCTCAACTTATTCTGCTACAGTGACATGATGGTCAGCATTGTATCGATCCGTAGGGCTACAGTGATTAGGACTGGGGCCCGACAAGCTACAACCATGTCAAACAGACCAAAAGAGAGCAGTCAGACGAAAATCAGTCACATCCATGAGATTGCAGGTCACACTGACGATTGTGTACAAACATCAAGGTACCATTCAATGAGGGCTTCTATCATAGTTGCAACATCGTCGTCTTTCGGTTAAAAAAGGGTATTCTCAAGAACAGAGAACTGCGATTGCCCAACGGTCGACAAATATCGCCGGTGTACTATCCGATGCATTAGAACAACCCAAGGTAATATTCAAAATCCTAACGCAGTTTTAAATACACAAACAGGATCATGCATAACTGTCTTATTCAGTGCGTCCTTGAGCTAATCCAAGTCTCTCACCGAGAAGTGAGTTACGCACCCATAAAGCTTCAGGATAGGGGAGTTAACAACTTCTCGTTTCCTACTGCAGACAATCCACTAACAAATGTGGACTATTTCATAAACTTAGAAATAACCAACTTGACAGGCCGTAATACTAATGATGCGAGAATGACGATGATAAGTATTGGCTCTGCAAACCTGAGTCATCTGTGGTGTCGAAATGACTTATGGTTGTCGCTGAAAGGAAGGGTGTGTAATGCTTGTGTGCGTTCTGTTTTGCTCTGTGGTTCGGGAATGCGGATAGTAGATTGTCAGGATGTCAGCAGACCCGCTGCTATGACGGTAGATATCCCTTCCAAGCAGACCACACCGAGTGCGACGATCGCATGAGCAATGTGAACGTTCACCAGCGAGTAGTTCGGAGTATTCAGGATGCACGATTTGTTAAACAAATGATCAGAGTGAATAGTGAACAATATTTGGGTCGTGTACTCTGCACTCCAGCGGAGTGTTTATCACACAGAGGTCAATAACGTTTGAGTGAAACCACAGGTGATCAAGCAACGACGTGGACCTGAAACATGGAAGCCTCGACAGTTCCACAGATCGAGACGGGTAGGTGCCCCTACCCGGTTAGCGATCTCTCAAACTGCTGCCTAGAAACGTCATCCGTGATAATAGTGTCTCAAAGTCAATGATGTGATTACATCCACAACATGTCTAGTTCTTCGGTTTATCTTCGTTTTGTCCACTTTTATACTTTTTGGTCATTTTCTTCTTCTAGGATATTCCCTGTCACTGTTACAGTGAGTGGCGTCTCGGGCTTCAATTTCCTATGGTAAGGCTTACAGCTGCAATGAATGAAACAGCGAGATTCTCGTCCTGTAAAAACCAGTCAATCGTCTCAGCAGGCTACAGCAACAGATCGGATTTCAAGGTAGAACATTTGTGAAACTTTTGTTCAGCAGTACTAATTCACGTCCATCCAAAACAATACACAAACATGTATGAAACGGGATGCATTAGCTTCTGAACGAATGAATCGAGTCTTGACTTCTCAACACTGATTCAACATGATATCACAGAGTGAACTTGATTTCACATGCAGCGCTTCTCATTACATTTCAGTCTTCAGTTCAGAAGAATTGAAGTTGAAAGTGAAATGCTTCTTAGGTGACAGGATCCGGAGTCATGTTGTTGAGACGTCGTAGCTGCGAACAAACTTAATAACTGGTGAAGCATCCGTCTGGAAGCAGATGATTTGGCTCCCAATGTCATAAAGAACACCCAGTTCTCTTTATACTCGTTTCCTATTTACTTCGTTTCCTATACTGTTGATAATGATTCGTACATCGCGGATCACATTTCGTACGCCTAATATTCCTGACCGTTGTAACTGAGTGTTAAACTGGGGAAGATGATTGGAACGATCACAGAAGACAAGACGCTGTCGCTCTCACCCTGACCTTGGTAAAAATACCATTCACTAGGGTTGTGCATTCGACGAGTCTCTGTCACACTCATTGCTACTGTGGTCACCTCGAACATTCCCCCCACCCCATAATGAACCAGTTGTCTAATTGTGAAGGAGTCCGCACGAAGGTGAACGTAGAAGTCGCATAGGCGACACCTCTGCACGCCCAATGACTGTGATGTTCACTGCACGGATTGTACCGATCGACAAGCCTCAACAGTTCGTCAGAACACATTCAACTTAATCACGACAGATGGCCAGTTGTCCTATAGTGGGCACTGACAGTCGACCTGCCCATTTGAATGAATCAAGTATCATCAAATGGGCGGTGCCGGATGTGGTTTCTATCCTAGTGACGCCGTAATGCGGCAACAATGGAGACCTGTGGACAGAATGTAATGAAGATTTCACCNGACAAATGAAACGGAAGCAGTAGAGAGTTTATACATGGTCATGAACAACGAACTCATGGACGCTGGAGTACAAGTTGCTATCCATGAACAACAATAAAGTAATTCTAGCGAGAAATCGTCCGGGTTTGGGAAGAAAAGGAATTTATTTGGCTCTACGTGCACAAACAGAATGGAAAACAAAATCGGAACTAGCCGATTTGTTAAACATGCAATAAGCTGAAAGCAAACCTACCACGAACGACCTCAGTGGGTTTCAGCTCAGTGGCAGCTGCGTCCTGTGCATGGTAGCTGGTCATCAGTCGCACAGGCGTAGCTGGGTTGGCGGCATATAGGAGCTTTAAGGAAGGTGGATGCGCTTCTTTAACCTGAGTATATCCGACCACGGGCAAACGAAGAGAATCTCCAATATCTAAATTAACTGGCCAGCCCCGTTGAACCACGTCGCGCGTCTCGAAAAAGGCCAACGCAGGAATGGCCTCACTGGCAATGGAAAAGTGAATAAGATTCAAGTTCCCCAGATGTGATAAAGCTGGGTGAGCATATCAGTCGCTCGTCGACTCAGTGAAAGACCAAGAGAGAACAAACCATAAAACATTTGAAATCCGAACGGAACGCAAAATTTCCACCGGCCCAACGCATTATCACCCTGAGATTAACTTTAATAATAATGAGGTTTATGTTCAATCTACGTCGTCTACCACTCTCTGTTTAATGGAACACACCAGAGTATTCATAGGGTGGATGGTCTTGCAGAAACCCCTCAGGTTGGATCACAATCTAATCGGTAAAATACACTTGACTGCTGACTTACAAATCAAAACCCCTCTTGGCCATAATGAGTACAGATACGTCATTTGACTTAATAGGTAAGATATTTTCTCTCATTAGTAGTTTTGAAAGGAACTTTTTCATGGTGCACTGGAGATCCCTGACCAGATAGTATGACGATATTTGCTGGACTGATGCCATTGTCGACAAGCATGTTTCCAGTAAGCAAACGAGACAACTTGAGCAGGAAGAACCGATCGCGTGCCGCAAAAAGTACACACATCGGCTGGCAAGAACTGACAAAATATGTCACGTACACTACTTAGTTCAAAGCTGTGCAATAACAGCTGAATGAAAGCAGTCATCGTTTCGTCATTATCAACTAGATCTGACCAAAAAACTAACATTAATCCCAAGTTATTCCGCAGCGCAGTAGCCATGTACATTAAAAACTGTCACGCTGTTCCTCGTTTGTGTTATGCAGATGGGATAGTCACCCCAAATAGTGACCTACCTACGTGTACAACGACCAGTGTCCAGGTGTGCTTGATAATAACACCACAGATTCAGCACCTCTGCCCAGTAACAGCAATGTCGATATATTCACAGCAGTGACGTTTGCGCCACATTGTCTTCCAAAAGTTATCAACGGCCCGTGACAGTAAGTTTTCAAATGCAGAACTCAATTAAGCGAGCACTGTGATCGGGAAGAAACGCTTTCGTCCAGGAAACACTGTAACGAAGTACGAAAAGCTTCTGCATTAGGTATCCCACTGAGGAACAAACTTCTAGTCACTAAGCAATCATCTATGGAAGACCAAGATGAGCTTGGTCTCCTTATGAAAAAAATACTGTGGTCACGTCGGACGAAACCTACACTGAGTCCAAAACGGTTCACAGCTGGACAGCCTATCCGTGAGAAACATTCGCGTCAGGCTCTGATAAACCAAAGTCTGGTGTATACTTGATTGAGTCATCTAGTTTCAGGCAAGGTTTGTTCTCTATATCAAGATAAACCAACATCAACTAGATGGTTATTGGAAGGTATGAGCGGTGCCCTCAAGGCGTTACCTCTCGTAAATATGAGTGCGCAGATATATTAAAGGTTTCGTCCTGGAAAGTGAGCACCTGAAATCATTGACTCCAAAAAGGTAGTTGAAATCTAGACAACAGACCGTTCCGCTGGAAAATAAAATGAAACGTTCCCTTGACCAAAGATTTATTGCTGACACATCTTGTTAACCTCGTCATGTCCACGTCCACATTAATAAACGCGTTGACACGCTTCTATTTGATGTCTCAGAGTGGTTCGTCGTTTTACTTTTTATCCTATATTCCGAACGGTAACGTAACCTAAACAAACAGCCGTATTTATTTATTTTGGGCCCGACACGGCTGACAGATCCAACTCGTCTAACACAGCAGAGGTCGGTATCATCCTCCCTCGCCAACCCCCTTCACATGCACACACACACACACATTATCCCACTAGTGGTTTGGGACTGTCATTGGTCACGAACACTGTCAAACCAAAAAGCCATCAGGCCTCTCTTCATACGTGTTCACGTTATTAGAGGTCTGAAACAGGAATGACAACACATTGTGCCCCGAATCTGTCACATGAGCTAATGCGGTACACAGTCGTACCGAGAGGATTTTGTCTCCTAGATTTGTACAGCTTTACCCAGCAAACGAATTACAAATCACGGATTAATCGTACATCAACCCATCCGTTCATCATACCTTGTAAGCTTTTACAGTTTCAACTGGTGATTCACAACTGTTAAGATCATTTCTACTGTTCCAGCAAAGTTTCGATGAGGCCAAACATCTTTTATCTAGTTTTGTTATACATACATGTTTGGTACACTGCCATTTTTGCGTCATATATATGTACTTTCATTCGCGTTACTAGCTTCTGATTGAAAACAACTTTTGCGCCAACAGATTAAAACGTGATCTAGTTCGTTGGGATTTCGAGAATATCAATCAACTGGATTGTATTCCTGAAATATAATCTTATTCCATCTTATTATTCTCTGTGTGCTTGCCAAATTTAATGAGCATAACGAACTTCAGTCTTAGGTTAGAACTACTGTTTGAATCTGTCTTCGTTTTGCGAGCAGAAGACGCTTATCCTGCAAAATTATGTATTCCATGAAATCCCTTACAAGCTATGTGAAAACATAGAACAACGAACGCGTACACTCATTTGCATGGCTGACGTGTATCCGCACCCGTTGGACAGCAGTGCATTGTCATTCGCCTTGATGACACGTCTCCCACAATGCATACCTACGATTTCAATGATCGCTTCTGGTCCCAGGTCTTCCTGGGATCGAAACATGCCCGTTTGTTCCCGAACGCACGCATTGTACTACTCACGAACGAAAGTGTAAGTTATGCAACAGCCTTAACCTAGGCATCTTAAAAATATTCCAGCACATGTATTCCGTTACAGGACGGCAAACAGAAGATGATGTAGTCCTGACTCATTTCTCCTGATTACCACTACTTATGTGGCTAATGACTCACTCGAAGGTGTATGACTCCCCATTAAACTGACACCACAGGTCAGTCACAGCCTTGCAAGCAGGTGTGAGTTTAGCTGAATTTATGCCCAAAGTCCTGGTTGACGTCCCCGGGGTACAAACATCATTCGAAGATGGGATCTCTTCGACTGACTTTGTATTAACATTGCAACCAATGAGGCTGAGCTGGACGTCAACCACACGTAGATCATCACTGATTTTCGCAATTCGTGCATTGTCCGCAGGACCCTCGAGATTACTGATTAACAGCACACGTTTCTCCCGAATTCCTCTTCGATTTCTACAACCAAGAAAACAATCAAGCGAACAAGTGAATAATGAAGCATACTCGCATTTTGAGACCAAATGAGACACCGCCACTAGGAGTGCATCAATCACTAGCAAGATGAAAGAGTAGAAAATAAGAAAATACCATCAGCTTCGTCGGTAGCCAAAAATGACTGGTTATTCAGAAATTCTAAAATGTCCCAATCCAACAGAGATAATTCACGAACCATCGAAATATGGGAGAAATTTCCATCAGCATCTGCAAGATCATTTGAAGTTGCTGAGGTGCCACATAAGATGAGGGCCACTTCCTCTCGTTTTTCGGCGAAAAACTGTGGTGCAGTAATCGGAAAGAACGGTGTTCAACTTTACCTTCCGTTGAAGTAGCAACTTTAGGCATTCGACGGCTTCGTTAATGGATGTCGACATATGAATGCCAACATCCAAAACTAAACACACTGCAGCCTGTATGCGCAGGAAAAGGTGTGAGCAAAGCGCAGACATACAGTCATCAGGACCAGTTCACGCACCTCTGTGAATGAATCCGAAACAGGAGTCAGATGCCAGACTAAAAGAGAGTGAACATATGAGTGTATAAGGCGCTGATTGCAAGAAACTCGCGGAAAGTTGCGATGTGAACTTAGTTCCCCGTCTTATTAATCAGTTCTTTCATTTCCGCTGTGCATTCTTGCTGGGTAGAGCCAATCCACTGACCTGGTCATCACTGCACAATTCGCAATGTTTTAAGTTTGTGTTCCACATGCCTGGCTTTGTAAACTGAGGTACACTCATTTCGGAGTTCAGTATACCATCATGTACGAAGATCTTCATGAGACCCTACAGGTGATAGGTGTAGGGTCAGTGGTAACACAATAAGTACCATACTTACGCATTACATCCTGAATATGTCTGCGGGGTTTGGTAGAGGAGTTTCTGGGCCACAGGTCAGCACCAACTGATAGATGTTAAGCGCCCGTAATTTAAATAACCGAGCTGTAATCAATTTTCTTCCCAAAGTAATCTGATCAGAGATCTCAGAAATCGCGGCTGACGTGAAGTATAAATGAAACATCGAGCACGCAACATCACCGAAAAGAACGTTATCACCGACCACAAAAACACTTATCATACCGAAAAGAGACGCAATCAACTGCAGAATTAATGGATAAATTGAGATGCGTCAGAAAATCATTTTCACCTGATGGTTGACTAATTTCTACTTGTTTCAGGTAAAAATTAAGAACGGCGAAGTAGAACGCTGTTGAATTAATCTCGCGATTTTCGAAATAGCCACACAAATACTGAAAAAAATAACCAAAGAGGGAACACATTGGCACGGGATAAACGAGGCTTTGCAAAAGCAATATGAGAGGTGGACATCCGTTGATTGTTTCACTTTTCGCACAACAATATGTACCGACAATATGATAGCTCGTTGTTCACGACCGTTATTTGTCGAGCACGTCCAAATGTTCTACAACTGGCACCTGTAAGAAAGCGATGTCTCGATCCACAAATTAATTACGAGCCTTGTGTTGTCTGTCAATCAGCCCAATTACCTAGGAATCACGATAATATAATATGAAGCTGTCCCCTCACAAAAAATATGGAGGCCTGGTCTACTATGTTTTCACGATGTGGTGATCAAAGCATGGTACCATATTCATTCACAGGCCTATGTTGACTAGCCACTCGTTTTTACCTGGTATGGCCGTAGTAAACAGACCTGACGAAATCAGCCGAATGAAAAAAGTACAATCGAAAAGGATTGCATTTTACAATGCCCTCGCGATAAAATAATTGCTTAGCAAATTTATTAACTGTAACACTGCTGTCTTTCTAAAAAGCAATGAAGGAATTAAAAAACGCACCCGTGATTGGAGAGGCCTCTCATGGCCAAAAGTTTGGCTGTGACCGTCGGTCAATTAATTTACATCTACTGTTGTCGGAACCAGGCAGTAACGTCAAATTATGTGAATTCGGAGTAGGTCAACACCTTACCGTCAGGCCAGATTTTTTAAACAGAACATTCGAGTGGGGTCCATCAAGTCAACCTACTTCCACGACATGAACAGCCCGGAAGTATCAGAAGTTACTGTTCTACTGGCAATGGTATTACTTAATCACCATCACATTCGAGTCTACCGGGAATGTTATAAGATTCGGTAGCTCGGGTTCTTCAGGTTTTTCACCGAACCTGACATTTAGAATGAAAACCTTTTATCAAAAACGAAAGCGGCATCGACAGTACATATAAGTCTGACGTTAGCCTGATAAACGTCTGCAGTTAAACACCACAGAACTATAACCATCCAACCGGAAGTCTGATTGATTACCTTACTCTGCCTTTTAATTTACCTAAAATTTGAGCGGCTGATTTCCTTCACCTTCACCTTACAATTTAATACGTTGTTGTTTGGCTGCAGACAAAATGGGTCACTTCTCTCTTATTATTGAATTCTGAAATGTTTCGTATATCTTCGCAGTCAATCTGATCCGCATGTACTAGTCCAGTGACGTGTCCGTGATAAGTAACGCCCGCGTGTACGTCTTCACAGGTCGTTTTGTTGCACTGGTTAATAGATTTTGTCCAATTCAGTACCTTTAGTTGCCCATTTGGTTAAGAAATAACAGGCCTCAAGAAATTCGTTTATCTATGTAATGTCTGCCTGGGCGAGGATTTGCGCAGCACTCATGTTGAGTTTGCGCCCGTTTTATCCTCGTAGACGGATGTAAGTAAAAACAGGAATGTCCTTAGATGGCTAATTCATAGTCAAGTAGTCACGTGAATAATATTCTTCTGGTGTAATGAAACGTTTGCGATCTGAAGTTCGGTGAACAACCGAACATCTGAACTACCGATATCAACATATGACTTGCGGCATACGAATTTAGATTAATCTGTCACACTGATCAAGGTCAAAGAACTTTGCACATGTATGGCTCCACAGATGAGTTGAACTACACCATTTATGGCCCCAACTATATATCCCATATCCAGTGCAAACATGTAGCAGCAAGATTGGAAAGACTTTATAGCACAGAAAACTGATGCCACTTAACTAAACGACAGGTTAAAATGAAAAACGAAAACCTTATCTGTTAGAAACAAACAAAAACAGGCTCCGAAACTATCAGCCGTATGCCAGGAAGACGTACAAATATTAGGAATGTAGGGCAAAAGAAAAACAAGACAAGAAGGTGTCAGAAACTCAAATAGAGGAATAGACGATAATGGATGTTGCGCAGTATGAATCATAAGTTGACGTTGAAACAAAATATAATTTCCAAGAAACATTACATTAGCAAAGCAAACGAAAAAAGTACCAATCCGCAAGCCGTTCATGAAAAAAAGAATGCGTGGTTTATCAAATGACCAGGCTACTGGGCGATAGGAACAAGCCCACTGGTGTCTAATCCGATCGCTGTCTATACACACACGGTTTGATGAGTGCGCTGAGAACCTGTCGATCCACGACCTACGGTGTCCATAATTCCCTTGCGTGTCACAGGCTTGAATCCACAGCAGCACAGCCAATATTCACTAGGGTTTCGGACGTTGGTCCTGATCATACTTCTCCAAGAGGTCCGCCACGGGGTTCCCTCCTCCCATAGTCTAAGAGCCATATCACAAAGTGAATAACACTCTGGTAGTGCGACTTCTTGCCGTCACAATTTCACTTACAAGAAGTTATCTACTTCAGGACCCGATTCTCAACCATTCAGCATGGGCATAGCAACTAACGACGTTGATGGATTATTAACACAGGCTCAACTTTATTAATCTATACTTTGTGAAGTACCTCGGTTATGTCCGACCACTGCGCACCCAGCATGCGCCTGAGACATTGCAGACGAAAAAGGCTTAAGCACCGCACGATAACTTGATACGGTATCCAGGTCCTTATGCCATACGTAATCGTGTACAGCATCAGAGTAAGCTTTCCACCTTTAAGCTACGTTTACCTAGATATGTATTTCAAGGCGTCCGGAAACAGCCTTGGTCATACAAGCGCACACCTTGTGGTCCAGGGGCAGAATCGTCTACAGACTGGTACCGAGACAGCAAAAGTCTAAGGACCATCCGCCTCATCCTCGCTAATGGGCATCTCGGGAAAAGTCGTACCACCCTTGTTCAGAGAAGACTAAAAGTGCACTGGTATCTAAATAAAATTCGGTTGTCAGTGCCACGAAGGCCGTAGCCGTTCAATGCAGTTCCTTTCCACTGTGCACAAGTAGCATACTTTCACCTGAAGACACGAGGATGGTCGAACTATGTGGCAGGCTTAAAACACCGAAACATTGGATATCCAGCATGCGATCATACAAACGGTAGTCCATTCAAAAATAACCTTAGGATGTGCAGTTTTCAGTATTGTGGTCAAACACTTTTATTGAAGAAAAACGGATAAAAGTAGTCATTGATCGGGTGGATACATCAGCATACATCATCACAACAATCTGGAGCCAGACCAGAAATTGAAGTGCTTTGGACAGTCGCCCACCCCAAGAATCACGTGGAATATCCTAAAAGAAGATAAGATTAATGAAAAGGTTAGAAGTTAATCAAAGAAGACTAAGTGGAAGAACTAGAAATAGTATGAATGCAGGTACACCATTGACTGCGACACACCTGCCATCTCGGATAGCGTCTCTAACCAGCGGTTTGAGTGATCACGAGGACCCCATCCAGGCAGGCGACACCTACCCACTTTACTCAATGGAGCAGTCAGGGTCTTCATATTTCGTGACCACGTTGTTGCTTGACCACCACGTGGTTTCACCCAACTGTTGGTGGTCTCAGTATATAATGCCCGGTACGGTAAACGCTCAGCTGGCATGCGGAGTACGTGACCTAACCATCGCAGGCTGTGATTAGTTGACCAATTGATCGCGCATCCCGAGCGTTCCGGAATACGCGCCGGCGAACTGCCGCATTGCTCACGCGATCAGTTCATTTGGCGGAGACAACGATGGTCAAATACAGCAAGCTTGTTGATATCTTCCTTGCGAACAGGCCACGTTTCCGAACCATAGAGCAAAACAGAACGCACACAAGCATTATATACTCTTCCTTTCAGCGACAACCGAACGTCTTTCCGACGCCACAGATGACGCAGGTTGGCAAAGGCAACCCACACCGTTGATATCTTCGCCTAAATGCAGGGACGCGCTGAAAAAGTACGTGGAAACTACCGGCACCCTATTCTAATACAGGTCAAAAGAGTTTACGGTGAACTGTTTAAAAGTGCTAACACCAGGAGTGACGTACATTAAGACTGCCCATTTCTACCGTTTTTGTTTAGTTTTTTCATGGACGAAATAATGCAGCTGGCGAGATTGATTTTTTACCTGGTGACAAGCTGACTATTCTTGTCTAATAACTTTCAAACATTACAGATGATGTTAGACGCTATTTTGCGCCGTCAAATACTTAGGAATGCGTTTTGAAGCTCAAAAGTGCAAACTGTTTCTGCAAGACTGTTATGTGTATGTTAACTTTATGGTGGACAATGAAGTAGCGGAGATTGTTGACAGGCCTGTGTATTTAAAAAGTCGCATCAGCATTGGCATAAATATAGAAGCATGTCTTGAGGGTTAGCAGGATCTTTATCAATCTAGGACGTCTCTGGCGACAGAGAGACATCCCGCTCAAGTATAAGGGTTGCGAATATAATGCGAATGAGTTATTTAACGGCTGTGAAACATGGTTATTCAGAATAGAGAACGTGATGCAGCATCAGACATTTGGCCATCGAAATCTGTTTCCAACTGTTGGTGTCATCGGGTAAGCAATAAAATGGTTAGGAAACGAGTATTTCGTAGTGACTTCCAATCGAGCTCCTTTGTCCAATCTCTAACGTTCCACAGAGATGTGTTTATGCCCTGTAATAATGACGCCATCTAGTCATCTTCCATTCCAAGCATCCTTTACCTACGCTGTGGCAAATTGACGTAAGGTGCGAAGTGAACAGACGATGACCTGGTGTAGAGAACTGAAGTCATTCATCAAGAGGTGAGCGAGTGAAGGTCCGGTTCTTATACCGGCCTGGAGGGCCTCAGAACTCACGGAGTTGGCGGTTGGAGTCTTTAGGGGAGATGATGGCGACCTAAAGTCAGTTACTTTAAGGCTGTCGTAGTTCAACAGACTTGTTCGTAAAATGCATTTACTGACGTGGGGCGGTGAACACCGTCTTGTTGACGACGCCATACTTTCAAATACAGCTCGGTTGTTTGTCCGCAAGCAGTAGGAACCCTGATGCAGAATATTTCAGAAGGCAGAAAAGGCCACATCCTCTTCTTTTTCTCTAATTATTTTTATAGGAATTCCCCTTCCCTTTAAGCTTTTACAGCACTTAAACATCAACGCAAAACACTGATGAGTTCCATTTTGACGATGATGCTCAACGACCGCTAGAAATCAGTTCGACGACACATGAGTCACACTGACAAACACGGTATCATCGCCATTCTCATTAGCATCTCATCAGTAATATTGTAATTCTACAAGTTAATGTCACTCCCGTATGTGAAAAGACCTACAGTTTCAGAGCGACTACCTGAAACAGAAAACGCGGAGGTGGGGGCATCCCAGTCCTGAAATAACACTGCACTTGGAAGCCGCGAAGTGCATTTTTCATATAACAGTCTGATCATTCACCTCGTCCAGCATGGTTTGCATGCTTTCGGCGGAGACGCAAAGCCGGATAATATCACCTGCATCATCATCATAGACAGAAATACATCGGTGGTTCACACTTTTACTTAACTGTCACAACCAGGAAGAAGAAAAAAGCACACTGTGTAGAGAAAGAAGGAAAAGGATGAGGAGAGGAGGGGACCTAATTACTAATAGCTACGTCTATATTCAAACATACAACATCAAGGCGCCTACACCTTGCAAACAAACAACCGAGCTGTAAGTGAAAGTAAGGCGTCATCAGCAAGACAGCTTCCTTACGGCTTTCACTGCCCCGCGTCATTAAGTGCACTCACTTCACAGACAACTCGGCCAAACAACGACAACATTCACGCCACTGAGCTCGATTAGCCGCCATCTCACCTAACGTCTCAAGCCACCGACTCTGTGAGTCGCGAGGGCCCCAGCCCGGGAGACGAACCCGATCTACAGTGACCAACCCCTTCGTGAACGATTTCATTTGTCTACGCCAGGTCATCATCTGTCCACCTCGCACCTTGCGCCAGTCGGCCGCAGCGTCGGCAAACAGTGCTCGGTGTGGCAAACGACTAGCTGGCATCCTTAGTACATGACCTAACCATCTAAGTCTGTGCAAATGTAGCGACTGAACAAAAGAACTCGTTTGACAATCAGTGCCAAACACCCGCTTCCTAACCTCCTCGTTGCTTACTCGCTGGTGCCACCCGATACGAGCGATTGAACGCAGACATCGGTGGTCAAATACCTGGAGACGGTTCACGTCCTCTACCCTGAGCGGCCAGGTTTCGCTGCCGTAAAGTAATACAGCCCTCACTGTTGTTTGATATACACGACCCTTAAGCTTTAGGGAAATACCTCTCTGTCGCCATAGGTGTCTTAGATTAGCGAACACCGCCCTAGCCTTGGAAATACGCGCTTCTATTTCATTCCCTACACCTCCGCCGCCGTCGCTGATGCAGCTTCCCAGGTATACAAACCGGTCAACAATCTCCATGACTTCATTATCTAACATTAAATCTACGTGATCACAACAATCTTGCAGAAGCACTTTGCATTTTGAGGCTGCAAAGCGCATTCCGAAGTACTTAGCAGAACGCGAAATAGCGTTTAGCGTTGTTTGTGCCGCTTGAAAGTTGTCAAACAACAACACCTTGTCGTCAGCATAATCAAGATCAGTCAGTCTTCCACCAGGTAGGAGGTCCACGCCGGCATCTTGTGAGTGCCGCAGACAGTCCTCCATTATTTCGTCCATGACGAAATTGAACAAAAATGGTGAAAGGGGACAGCCTTGACGTACGCCGCTCCTGGTGCTGAAACTCAGACAGTTCACCGTAAACCCTAACCTGAGCTGAAGTATGGGAATAAAGCGCCGACAGTATGTTCACATACTTGGTCGGTACACCCCTGCGTTTAAGCGACTCTAAAAGTGTAGATCGGTCTACCGAATCAAACGCACCTTTATAGTCGAGGAATACGGCGATTGTTGGCCGGCGGTACACATGACGTGCTCCAGAATTTGACGAGTGAAAATGTGATCTATACGTCATCTCCCAGAGCGAAAGCCTGCCTGTTCTTCCCATAATGTTTGCCTCCTCGAGCTACAGTGAGTCAACAAAGTAAAGTGGATGCCAGTAATTACTGGAGTCGAGCTAATTTTCCTATGGTTTTCGCAAGAGCCTCCTGATACCTTTCTTGAATATGGGAACTATTATCGAGTGACCCCAGCACGGAGGGATGGTCTCCGTCGTCCACACAAGTTGAAACAACTGAGTCAAAGTCACTACTAACGCCTCCCCACCTTTCGAAAAGTGCCGGCACGAGATCATCTGGGCCAGCAGCCCTATTACGATTGAGAGCCGAAAGGCAATTGCGAACCTCAGTCTCAGTGGGTGGTTCCAAATCTACCGACCAGGGTGCTACATCACAAGTTTGTGGCGGCAACACAATAGAAGCAGGAGGCCAAGCTAAATTGACCCTCAGTGTTCCGCCCAACGCTCTAACCTTCTGGACTTATTATAGACGAATGCGCCATCTTCCTCGCTCATAGCTCCACTGATAAGCTTAAACAGTTTACCGGTGTTCCCTGAGGCAAAAGCGGTTTCCATTTCCTCAACTTTTTCCACTAACCAAGCCTCACGATCAGCCTTTAGACTACGTTTCAGTTTCCTACGGATATATCTCCGACTTGTTATACGAACTGCCAAAGGAAATGTCCCGTTTGGCTTCTAACAACTCCAGGGATTTCTCCAAGATTCAGTGTCTGTTCAATCCATGTACACTCCGTGCCGCATGCTACAGTACCTGCTTCATAAATTGCCTGTGAGATCTCGGTCCAGCAGCTATTAGGATCTTCGGAGTGAGAACTACTAAGGCAGCTTTCTAAGCTGGTTTGGTACTTATGCTTTACCTGACGGTATAGCCAGTTTCTCAACAGCCAGTCGTTGCTGTCGGTGGAGGTCGTTGCCCAGCAAAAGTGAGAACGAAACGACAACGCATGATCTGAATCCAAGTATGTGCTCCAATAAGACGACAGTCCTGAATCGAACCACGCCACCTATAACTAACAGCTATGTGGTCTATCTGAGACCAGGCCTGATTCGGAGAAGGTGGACACCAAGTATAACAATGACGTGCACGATGTCTAAAACTAGTGCTGGCTAAAAATAGCTTATGCTCAGCGCACAGCTGCAACAATCGCCCACCATTATCTGATCGATGTGATGCTATCCCAAACCTGTCACCTTAAACGAGACTTGGCCTCATCCGAGACAGTTGTCCACAAATTCCCACTCTGCTCGCAGAATGAACGTAGGTGGGGCATTTTGGTTCTCTGGAACTCAACTGCGAGGAAGACACTTTCAGAGAACGTTTTTAGTAGCTGAATCGAGAGGGAACCTTGGGTTTGGTGGACCACGAGCATCGACACCCGAAGACCCGTCGCACAGTAATAGTTTGTTAAAGGTAGACATTTACAAACGCCTTTAACCGTTGTCAGTGCGTTGTGTTTGGACATATGACGTGTCACCTAGACGCATTTTTCGTACAAAGCAACAAAACTGAATATTCGAAACCCACGCCAACAGGATTTTGCCCGACTATTCAGTTCACCTCAGAAGGTCGATGAGAGTACCATAAGACATACACTTGGCAGAAAATGATCACAAAGAACGTACATCGATGTGATAAGCACAAGGATTCTCTAGTTTGTGCCGCTTTTAATAAGTGTGACGGCACAAAAATGACTGTTCGCTGAGATTAATTGGTCCGGACGCTGCTTTGAAGCTCAGAACGAACTCCAATACAGCTTGGCCGTAAGATTCGACGTTAACATTTCAGAGAACCTGAGAGAGAAGCGCTTGGGTCAATGGTAGTGAAGTGATTAATGACGACATACAGCCCTGCGGGTATGGATGTTTTCTTGTGAATGCTCGAGTTCGTCATGTCTGCCATGATTGTGCTTCGTACGGTCAGGGCTACAGTCGGCAAAACCCTCTACCTCAATGCAATGTGTAAGCCTGGTTATCAGTGTAAGGTAGCAGGATAGGTCAGCAAACGTGGACTTGAATTAAGCGATTCACATAACGGTCCTCAGTGATGATGCACAGACAGTCCAGGACGTTTTAAATAGTTTAGCTTTTGAGGTATCGTTATATTAGGAATCCCCCAAGCGCAAAGAGCTTCGAAAGTGTCGCAAGCACGTGCTACAACAGTCGATTATAGGATGCATTTTGTAGCAACCACCTGTACTCGAATCACGATGTTGTAGGCACCCGTTTTGTTGTCACCTTCTCAAATGTTATACTCATAAATTCGAAGTAATTCATTGGTGCCACGGCAAAGAGGGTGTAGAGAAGGTTCAAGTGAAGACAGTGGCCAATGATTTATCCAGTTCGGGCCAGCCTGGACAATATAACAAACTTCCAGAACAAATAGCAGCAGCTGTGACAGTTTGCTGTAACGGGGTGTTTTGGAGGAAGGGTGTGAGTCCAACAGAGTAAGATACTTGTTACGACGATTAACCAAATGAACAGGCGTAGATCGATTCGACCATACTCTGCGTATGGTGTTGACAATCGAAGGTTTAAATGTAAGCTGAATAAAAGCTTGCGTAAAGACCGTGAACATCAATTGGTCGAAAAAGCAAAAACTAGAAACAGCCTTTATATCCGGGAATAACATGATGAGAATAAACGCCTAGAAGAAACAAGCATGTTTTCAGTGCTTCATCCACAGGCTAAATACAACACACTTACATGGGTTCACTGGGGGTAGTGCATCAGTAGTGGTAATAACTAATGCCAACTTAGTCAGACTCGTGAGGTCTAGTTATGTAACATGATTCATGTCGATTGTGAACGACTGTGGAGAAATCAGCGCGTCTACGCAACAGACCTATCCTATGTATGGAAGCACGGCCGCGAGTTCAATTCCGATAAGAAGTTCTTGCGCGCATAACGGGGGTGGGTGTAAGCAGATTGCAATGGTCTCTGTGACTGCTAGTAAACAACTTTTGACCCGCTTCCGTTGCGTCCTACACTCGACAAATCGGCTTAAAGGAGTCGGCCGTGTTGGTTTGATTCGAGCAAATGCACAAAGATTACAGATGTATACGGCTTTATCGATCATCCAGTTAGCCAAATTAGATTATGCTCCCGGATGCGTTCAGATAATCGTCGTGCTGTGAGGCCTATGTAGCTTGTTTCATGCAAAAAACGAAACGTTGAACATAAAATGAGGTAGCATGTGTAGACACCCTTCAGCTGGGGACGAAAAACTGATGTGGAAATAAATCGAACAAGTAACTGAGCTGGGAAACAGGTTTTACCCATTGCAACGCCTAGTCTTCTGATTGTTTTTAGGAGAGCTATCGACCTTGAATGATAACGAAATACGGATAGAATTTCATCTGCAGTTTGTGCTCATTAGCATACACCTTCAAATATCCATTTTCAGTGTTAAATAAAAATCGTTCTCTCTTCTATAGTGTTAGTCGAGCAGACTTTCACAGCTGCATTTAGTAAACACTGCATCAAGTTCCCCTTTTGTCTTAACGGTACAAAGCTATTAAGGTTGGTAGACTGCCCTGGCTAAGTTGCCTTGCGATATGCTTTCGGCTACATCGTGCCATCCTCATGACGTGACGCGAACACGTCTAAAAACCTTATGCCTGCGAATGATTCGGGCTTCAGGGAAAAGAAATTCCTGTGGGCACATTTTCAGCTAATCGGCGTTTCATTGAGGCTCGTCGATTCATCCGCCATGCAGATAATATCGCCAACGTAACGGTTATAAAGAGCAAATGATTGTGTGGTTAACTAATGAACTACTTTCAGGTTTTGCCGTTAAAAAAATATCAGCCTACAAAGGGCCTAACGGTGATCCCATTTCTACTCCATCCTTTTGGCGGTATAACTTGCCTGAAAATCCACGCCAAACGTTATACGTGCAGCGATACAATAGCCGTTTCGGCTCCTCCACTGGTATGCCTACGTGATGTTATTGCGTTCAATACATCGGTCGATAAACTCAATTGTCTCACTTAGTGGGTATCTGTAAAGGAAGATGTGACATCAGGCGAGGATAAACGTATTCCCATAGGGTTCAACTGTTTTAATGTTTCGAAGAATAAAAAGAATCTCTAGGACTATTAACCGCAATTTTTTCCTAACTAGTTCTAAAAACTCAGCGTGATACGGCGGATTATAAATATCTGAAATCGTTCGTAGCGGTACTTCATCGTTATGTATTTTGGATAACCTATCAAGTCTAGGAATTACAGCGCCCATTAGTTTAATTCTTCCAGGCCGAACAGTACATTTCGATTTGTAGTTGTGTCGGTAGTGAAGATGACGTGAACGAGATTACACTTGAGAAATATGGCTCACTTATTACCAGCCAGTTGCGCTAATTCGACATTTGGACTAAACACTGAGGAATAGCTTGGCGGGCCTCAACTGGACCACAGATAGGACAGGACACAAAAGATCAGTTGCTGTGCTTTAGACTATCCTCTGTGGGGAGCAGAAGTGACTCTGCAACCTAAGTTATTGAAATGTAACAATAAACCCGTAACATACCTCTTCTCATCTCGTCTTGTCGAAGATAATGGAGAAAGACCGATATCAAAGCAAATACAACTGCCAAAAACTATTTACAAGAATAACAGGTACATCTGGGTATTTAGTAAACATAGATGAAGACTAAATGACAACCGCATAGGCTTCAGTCTAGTTTCTATTACGTCCAAGTTGCCCAGTGTCTCATATTCTGTTTGTTCACTAGGCCCAGAGAAAGTGAGATACGTAAAGAACAGGCAGTATTTAAATCTAGTCGGTAGTGTATAGGAGCGTTTTACTAATTGTTGGATCTTGGGGCCAGACAGACAACCACCGTTCGTAGTATTCTTATACTTTGCAGCTGCCTTTGACTATGACATCAGCAAAGTTCTCCGGAAGTGTCTTTTTCGTTGTCGAGTTTCATAGAACTAGAAAATCTCCACCCACACACTCTGCAAGATGAATGAGAATTTACGGACAACTATATCGGGTTACTGATGAGTAGTCGGGGATTTGGTTAATTTCAAGTTGAACATCACCCACAATTGATCGCAGCTGTCGCATTCCCATAGACTTTCCAGTCGGCCCCTTTCGAAAAAAGAAGCACTAGACTCGAGTTTCGCTCTCATTAGAGCTCGTCAGTAGTGCATATCCTTGCCACTGCCGGGACTAGAACTCCGGCCATGCTTTCATATCAGGTGCTCATCATTTCTAACCGTGTTCACCAAGCGTGTCCGATTGTTACCATTATGTTCGACCCCACATCGAAATTCTACAGAGCGCATCTCAGGATCTCACCAATCTTTTTCTATAGTTCATTATCGACTCTGAACTTACCAACATGAGGTATGCGAGTGAGGCCGTTCGGCCTGTCTTTGCCGAAGATGTGCAAGCCATGCTGAACAAGGTGAATGATCAGATTGATCTATGTGAAATGCGCTTCGCGCTTTCAGGACAGGGACGCTTACACGTCCGCGTTTTTTGTTCCAGGTAGTCTCTCCAAAACCGTAGTTCTCTTCACATAAGGGAGTGACACTAACTTGACAAATTACAATATTATCGATGAGATACCAGCGAGAGTAGCAAAGATACGTACCACTTTCGTCATTTTGAGTTGTACATAGCACTAAGATAACGTTTGGCAGACGTTAAAAATGGGTATGTAAGGCTTGTATGCGATTTCATTCTATGTTTTGAAAACATAGGCTGGTCATAATCCTCATTGACCACGAAGCTGTCTTCATGGCTCATCGGTAACGTCATGTGGTCGACATTTTTGTCAATCGTAGAAAAGTTTATATGTAGAATGAAACTTCTATTACATGTGATAAATAAATTGGAAGAGTAACCAACGAATGCAAAGGAAAATACGCACCGGCGGGAATGGTCAGCATAAGAAACTAGAGTTCCGTAGGCCCACCTAGAAAAATGGCCATAACGGTCACACTACGTTGGGGACGGACCGCACTTTACAGCAACTTTAGTAGCCGAACGAGACGACAACTATCAGGTCAGCATAATGGATGTAAAAAATGCGTCGGAAAAACTTCGAAAAGTGTCAACCTGGAAGTAACTTTATCACAGTTACCAAGAGGTCCAACAATGTTCGTGCTCAAGAAGAAAACACGCCGTTTTCAGTCTATAATTTTTTGTTCACTGTTTTTGGGATCACAGCCAGAACAGCAAAAAGTATCTGTAAACAACCCCTGGACGACGGATATAAAACCCTGACTTGGCATTACTGACAGATTTGAACGTGTTTAAACGAATGTATCCCAAGTGTTCCGGACTGACAAGTTACATGACTCCGTCATACTGGAGCTGGGAATGGGCACGGCTGCATAGCAGCTGTTAGCAGGCTCAACAACAAAATTCACTCCTGCCGAAAGAAAAGAGATAATTTTCTTAAGTTCCTGCACAGCGTGTTTGCACTGGTTCGTCCCCAATCTGCACAGCGCTTCACAAAGGTAAGACGTGACGAGATGAGCTTCTGCTTTGTTGTCAGTCCTCTCCTTTAAAAGACATTTGGAACCTAAGGAGTCAACCCCATCACTTTCCGGCAGCATCGTTTCAGAGTTTTCCATATCCCCGTCCAGTTCTATTCGGGCTTTCTTCCTTTGTCTAATTTTTTTAACATCACCAGCATTCAGTATTACATCGAACTCATGATTGGCGAATTCGATGACATCCCTAGTTCTAGGCAAGCTATCCATAACCTTGTATAACAATTCCTCCTCGCGTTTGTCCAAACGACGATTCACTGGATAAACACTCGGATCAACATCCATTGTTCGATGGTTATGAACCATGAAGCTGTGCGAGATTCGAAGTGCGCCCTCTTTATACGTAACATGGATAACCGAAGGACACTGGTAATCTTGAAACCTAGGAGTAAATAAAAACGGCAAACTTCGAGTGATAACATTACCTACGGTTTCTGCCATCGTTAGCATAACCCTTCTTCGCGCAGTGGATACAAGAGAGGTAAAAGTGCTTGTATTTGGCAGCCTCTGGGATAACCTTTCCGGATGCCTTATACCATTGAGCTCTGGTACACACGTTTCGAGTAACGTAACAGGTCCCAGTCTCCCGTTGAAAAACCTTCAATTTCTGTTGCAAATCCTGGAAATCTGAACATGCGAAATCTTCGGGGAAATGTTTTCTGAAATGATCACTAAGATCAACACGGATCGACATGTTTCACGCAAAGCACGAACTTCAACAGAGTTGGGCGGATGACAACACGCCCCTAAACGCCGCGTTGTATAATGGAACAACCAATTACTCGCAAATAACGTCACGAGAAGTCCGAGTGACTTCTTGGTAGCTTTGGAGCGGAGTCTGCTGGCAGAAACCAAGTTTGTTAAGTTCTGGAGGGAATGAGGTGTTTAACACCGCTCTGGCTTGTTCACTTGGAGAGGATGTGATGGGAAATCGTCCCCACAAAACGAGTCTTCTCCGAGCTCTCCGAGTCCTTAAATTCTGAAGCCAACGGAGGGGTTGATGGTCGGTGCGAACGGTAAACCACCTGCCCAACAAGTAGTGCCGGTATTGCTTCACAAAGAAAACCAAGGCTAACATGTCCTTCTTGGTTGCACAATAATTCCGTTCTCTCCTCCCAAAGGTGAGACTTCCGTTAGCGATCACCCTCTCTTGTCCATTAGCACCCTTTTGCGATAACATGGCCCCAATGGCATAATCACTAGCATCAGTATCCAAGATGTACTTACCAGCTGCATGCGATGAGTCTGGTAGTGACAAGATAGGCGCGGAGCATAAGAAAAGCCGGAGGGCCCTGAACGCTACTTCACATTCTTCAGACCATTCGAACTTTCGATTTTTTTCTAGGAGGGCATTGAGCGGGCTGGCGATACGTGCGAATCCCGGTATGAATCTATTTTAATACGAGGCGAGACCCATGAAATTACGCACCTCCTCAGTGTTTTGTGACGTAGGCCGGGTAATAATCTGCTCGACTTTCTTCGGATCTGTTCGAATTGCG
>LOND01000506.1:72703-83619 GCA_014220965.1 Paragonimus kellicotti | reverse complement strand
CTATATAGTGGATACTTATAATTTAACAACATACGCTGTGTTCTCGTGCCTTATCAAGTTTTCCAATTCTTATGCTTTCTATCGGTATTCTATTCATTTCAGTCCCAATCGGTACGCTGAGTTTAGTACTCACGATTTAGGTTCCGGCAAATGTATCTGCGGATTATCAAGCACATACTACTTCACTGGATATTATAAGGCGGAAGTCGGCGGACTAGTGTAGAAACGACTATAAAAATCGGAAATATGGCTATTACATGCGCCTAATAATGGAAATAATAATCCTGTGATATGTGTGTTATTCTTGACTACCATCAAAGGCCTGCCGGGAACTAGCTAACGGTAACGAACGGATTGTGCCGATATATCACCGAATTCCCGGTACAGGTATAATCATTTTGTTCCTTTTTTAATATACACATTTTTTAAAGGATTAACAGGTGGATGCAACCTATTCAATCAGACGTGCACTTCAATATTTTTGCCAGGACATTAGTGAACAAGTCTTATCAAAGCGTTGTTTACCAGAGATAATGGTCTGTATTCGGAACACAACCTACAGTAATCCGGACTTAATTAATCAGGTCCTCTTGGGCAGTCGGACAGTCAATGATCTCCGAGTCTTCGGAAAAGAATATCTTGTGGCAAATAGTGATAACGTTATCAAGGCTAAAGTCCATATCTTAGCTGTGGTATATCCGAACAAAGCTACAGTTCCATCTTAAGTCCGCTGCTTCACGGTCTATGATTTTGGGTATATCCTAACGACTCACACCATCAATCGGATTTTATGTCTGCCTTTAAAATATCGACCACCTTCTTTTGAAAGAGGTCACGTTACTCACCAACTTTTATGTAGTTGCAGGGTCGGTAACAGTTGCGTAACGGGACAGCAACTAGAATTTGGGACCTGAGACCATATCCCTGCATGGGTGTAGAAGCGTTTGGCGCGAATACAAGTCAACAACCAAATGCGCATGCAACAACTTTCACACACCGCCAGCAACAGCGATTGCGCACCATCTCTTGAAAAACTATCAACAAGCGGATCCCACGGAGACATGCACCGTCGAGTGGCAGGATAAAAGTCACGGTGGATGCAATACGATGGGACGGTTATCCTGGGAGAACGACTTCCACCTCCGTGTGCAGAAAGTCTCGTGTGCAGGCTTATCGTTTGTATGGTAACGCTGATGACCACTGATCAGCGCATTGCACGGTCCCGTATTCATTGAATATTTAGTTGGAAATCCCAAACTCGTTTCCCGGTTTATAATCCCTCGTTCTGTAATACGCTACTTGATATATATCTGGAACTTCACCAGGCCATAGGCCGCACGCATCGTATAAACGTCTCTTCAACTCGCTGGAAGGTGTTGAATTCTGGGAACTACGATCACGCACTCACGACCTGCAAGCAAACTCTAAGCCTCATACTAGTTAACAACCAACTAGTGTGTCCAATACCACATATGCCGCCGGAGATCAGCCACAAAACCACAGCACAATTTTTCCAGTGCACTACCAAAAGGCCAGGAGGGTCGTTCTGGTACCAGGAAGGCGGAGAACTAATACGGCAGCAGTACTGTAGAAACTAATATGTCCTAGGCAAGACGGGCTAAGCAAGGATGCCTCCAATACGTCCACAACTTCATGAGTGTGCCAAAATCCAAACAGCTCAACGGAAGTAAATGTTACGCTTGAAAAAGCAGAGCAGAACCAGGATTATCGGAATAACATTGTGGCAAATATACAAAAACAGCATATTTCTGTGTTACAAACACATTTCTTATGAGGCCAATCTGGAAAGAGTTAAAACCAGTTATGTATACCTCTGACTAGTTATGCCAGACCATATACATGAGGGATCCTCTGAAAGACGATTAATAGCAGTTCTGCATAACACCGGAAAAATTGTTGCTGGACACATGAGTTCGGTGTACTTTACGTAACACGGCTGAATCCTTCTGGGCCGCTTCTACTCAAAATCCGATGTAGCAGTACCCTAGATTTCATATTCGTTGAATGTATTGAAATATCAGCTACACTGGCAGTCCAGGGCTAACGTCACAAATGGAATCTCGACCAGGAGGCTAACAGTGGTTTCACGGAGACGCAACAACGATACGATAGCTTTGACGTGTCAACCGTCAACAGGACATATTATCTGCGTCGGTCTGGTTTAGACTGTCATATCCAGAAGCAAGGACATGTCCATCAAAGGAGATCACTGGTACAAAACTGGACGTGGTGTAGCTATGACTTGCTCGTCACGTATAAGTTACTATACGCGCCGTCCACGCTGTCAAACATGGGTGCGTCCCGGTTAAAAACACACGTTCTTTCGACTCATACGGTTTGCATGCAACTTCATGCAGCAGTAATTCATGTACACAGCTACTGGAAGAAATACACCCAGCAAACTTACTGATCGCTAAACTCTCAGTGTTCCATATAACGCCATTAGTCTTGCTGGCTTAACTGCAAAGTACGCACCGGATGAAAAGTAAGCGCGCAACTTCGACACTTGATCAGACCGTCTCAAAGGACTGCACAGGTTTCTTCACCATCAGACAAAGTGACCTCCGACAAATTCTTCAGTAATCTTTTTAGTTTTGCTTCTACGCACCATGTGCTTTGTTGCATGAGTGTAACATTTATCCCACTCGATGTGGTTACTTGTTCACAGTCTCAGTAACACGTAGCGGCATGACCACTTCGCTTCACCGCCAAAAAAGTATTGTTTAGTTTTGCATCCATGTCCTGACGGTTCTCTGTACAACGTCCATCAGCCCAGTGTGCCGCAGCACGACGTACAGCAGACAGTTTGGCATGACGGACATACAACACGCCGCGTCCTGCCGTGATTGGTGTCAGGATATCCAACAGTTCTTGTTCGCCTTAGCCACCTCGAAACGACCTTTTCATCGTTATCGACATTACAAGTGTTCGCCGCGCAGTGTACCCTGCACATCTAAGGTTACTCAGGTCCGAATCACTAACGATTATCACTCCAACGATCGTCAGTAAATTATCCTACACGAGATTCAACACTTCTATGTTGGTGAGGTGCTTCCGACAAGATCCGTTCTCCGTGCATAAAACGCGCTCGGTAACCAACTCACGCTATGACATACGTATCCTGCAAGACTGGTCCACGAGCCGTTGACGTTATTGGACGCAGCGGGCGCACTTACGTCCTCACGATTCGCTCACTGTTACATCCTACAATTTTGTTTCAATTGAACAGTTTGCAGTACCACAAAAAGGACAATTTACGGGAACTGGGAAATGACGGAATAGTTACAAACATCGGGTCGTCTCGACAAACGTAATTTGGGCAATTATAGCTTTCGCAGGAATTTGCTTCAGGGTAGTTCCAAAGGGAAAACTGGCCATTTCTGGCGTGAAACTTTGTTCTTGAATATTTTTCAAAACGTTAAAATTAAAACTCCAGACAAAGTATCAGTAGTTCATCAATTTTAAATGAGCAGTGTTAATGTAAAAAGTGGAGTAAACTGAATAATTAACAAAAATACTGGTTTGATGATAAAAAATTTCCACCATTTTCGCGAAAATAACCCGTTATTGGCGTTAGCTCACTTTTCAAGTCTTATAAATGCGCTCATTGCAATTTTCCAGATGAAATACGTCATTCTATAGCCTGAGAGTGCTTCATTTTGTGTGGTTTCGAAGATATGGTCGGAATGGAAATATACGACCATACAATGTTGGCATTGCATTTCAACAAGAATACTAACATATTTGATAGTGAAACATGTATGACAACGTTTCCAGCTTTCTTGTCTATACGATTTTCATACTATTTTTCCTTGTCCATAGGACTTCAGGTAGACTCTGATCAGCAAAACGTTGTTCTCAGAAATGTTTGAAAATGACTACGATATAATTGTTTTCACCTTCGATGTATATGGATTGGCATATAAAAGGTATTATGTCCTCACTCTATCACCGGAATCTTCAGAAGTAAATTCTATTCACTCTACTGCATTGTTTCCAACTAGATTGAGGTCGCGTGTCGTTCATACGAAACAGTATACGGAAACAGATGAACTCAAGCTGCCTGCCGATCACTGGGAGGTATACCTCTCAGCCAGTCACAACTTGATGGTTAGAACGCCAAGTATCTATCGCGGTGCAGAAAAATATTCCGATCAATATAACAATCAACGGAATCAAAATGATGATTACCATGTACCACAAACGCTTCAATACAAGTTTCTCATCACTTCCCGCATGTGTTCGTTCTCCATGTTGTTCATGGCGAACGTCATTCGGAAGGAGCAGCTACTAGTGTGAATGCATACTGCATTCTCAGACGTTGATCATAGCTAAATCAATCGGATGTAACAGCTACTGGTGTGATCGCATACTGCACTCTCACACGTTGTTTACTGGTTTGGTCGCATCCAGTAAGATTCGATCACAGACTTATCTGTTGCAACAACATGGCACTACCGTAATCGCGACGTGTACAGTTTTTCAGTACACCATGTCGTTCAAGTAGGCCCAGGAGAGCTGCTGGACTGTTGCACATTTGCCCTCAAGTATCTACGGTATGAATTTCCGGGGTTTCTATAGTTGTGGTGAATGCTGCGTCATTCTTCAATGAACGGCGCGGATGAGGACTTGCAGTATTACCCGCAAGCAAGTCTGTCAGTATCCACTCTTTGTTGCTTACGCATGATTCGCATGTTCTCTATGTAGCAATGCGCCTTCCGGGAAACTTCGTCTGCCCGCCATGCGAACGAAAAGGTATTCTAAACGATGGATAAGAAATAACGTAAAATAGTTATACCTTCCGGTGAGTCCGCAGTCCTCATGAGCCGAGATGACTTGCATACCAAGACACGATGACGATGCGTGTTCAGACAATCCTGGAACATCTGCAGTAAAACTTGGTTGTCTAGAAGTTGAACAGGCACAGGATGACAAATAAGAAAACGTACAGACAAGTCTCGCTGGAGTCTGACGTTGGTGAAAATATTGACCAACAACCGTTAGTAAAACAGGTCTCAGTGGCACGTTCATTTGACAAGTCGGGGCTGCAATAGTACAAGGAGTGGAGTTAGTCGGCGCGCTGAACCACCTCCTCGTGGTGCCGACTGGGCGGTCTCGGTGCAAACCTTGACTGGCTAAGAGTTCAGCAACTCCAGATAGGGCCAACCACTCTACCTGGTTTCAACGTACTGGTTACATTTGATCAAGACAATGAAACTACCGCCAGCACCTCCGTGCAGGCATCTACCAGTACACAGGATAGGCGAGCGGAGTACACCTGTTCAGAATGTGGCCAGATTTGCAAATCGAACGCTGGCTTGTCGGCGCACATTCGTATGCATCGACGCAGGAATGGTCCAGAGCAGGAAGTGGACAACCAGCCTGTCACAATCTTTGGCTGTGCCAACTGTGACCGCAGCTTTCCCACCAAAATTGGTCTCAGTCAACACAGAAGGCATGCACATCCCATCGAACACAACCATGAGAAGCTCATGTCCATGAAAACCGCCGGATCCAATTGGTCTCAGCAAGAATCGGCTTCTCTTATCAGATGTGCCTGATGCACTGGCTCCGTCGTGCCCTACTCGACGCGAACTTCATCATCGGCTCCTGTCACATTTTCCAGGTCGTACTTTGGAGAGCATTCGGACGCGTCTGTATGCGCTGAATTGGCAGAGGAATACTGTCCCCGCTGCCGATCCAACCGTCGTCTTGCAAAATAACACGATATAAAATATTGCGTCCCAAGTTGCTGAATGGTTTACAGGGTGGTTCGCCTGTTTGATCCAAACAGCGATTACCCAACTGGAGTCCAATAGCGAGGCTTTCCTACACAGCGATGAATTACTAGCTATTGCCCGCGGTCTTCAGGCAGGCATCTTCACAATGGTACAAGCTAAATCGCTGCTAAACGTGCACGCATCACTAGCTTTTCCGTACACCTGGCGACTGGTCACTCGACGACGTGGTCGTGTTAACGTGGGAACCCACGCTACCAAGAAGCAGATACGGAGAGCTAACTATGCAGCGATTCAAACGCTGTACCACCAGCGTAAGAAAGATGCTGCATTTGCAGTTTTTCTGGCAACTGGAGAACTGCCTACAAGATGAACCGCGGACCTCCCGGATGATTCCAACGAATACTGCTCCGAGGCTTCATCGGCTCATCCGTACGTTGATCAGCAACCAGCCCGGACTAGTATCTGGTCGATCCGATTACTGGAGAAGTATCTCGCACCTTAAAGAACATGCAAAACACCGCTCCAGGTTTGGACAAACTTTGCCCAAGCATTTGAAGCGCATGAAAGCTGATGCCTTGGCTGGATACTTCAACCTTTTCCTGCTAACTCAAGGTTGTCCAATCCACTTATGCCGCTCTCGCATCACGCTTGTACCCAAAGTGAACAATCCTTCATCTCCCATGGAGCTCAGACCTATCGCCTTCTCTTCAATGCTGATACGTTGTTTTCACAATATATTTGCCGATAGTCGGAATGCGCGCCTGCAACTGTCCACTATTCGTTGGATGGATAAACTCTACATTCGCTAGACGGCCGTGGTCTTCAGGAAGTGTCACGCTCTCCACTCTCTAATCGTTGGCTGTTCAATCCAGACCGCATCTTCCCCAGAATCTTTATTCGTGCCATCCAGCTCAGATGTAATCTCTTGCGGACCAAAGTCCGAAATTCACGAGGTGGCCGAAGTGACCACTCAGTTCTCTGCCGTGGTAACTGCGGTCAACCAGAAAGCCTTGCTCATATTCTGCAATCATGCTGGATCACCCATGACGTGCGTTGTGCTCGACACAACCGCGTGGCCAAAGACCTGGCGAAACGACTGCGCAACTTGGGCTATACAGTCTTCGAGGAGTTGCGAGTACCAACGACGAGCTCGTTCATCAAACCCGATGTGATCGCGGTTCGTGACGGTGCTGCTGTGGTGCTCGACATTCAGTATAGTGGATGACTATCGAAGCCAACTTGCCTGGACGGACAAGATCGCGAAGTACAGAACCGACTCTCATAATGCCGCCATTCAATCGGTCCTCCATACTTTGGGCTGTGATCATTTCTTTCGCGGTATTATATTTCCCTCATGTAGCGCCATTCTTCGACTGGGACTGCCCTCTTACGCAGTCACGGATTTATGTCTACTGACTGTTCTAGGTTCCCTTAAAACCTACGACACATTTATGCGGGGAAACCTGGCGGTAACTGTTGCCACCTCTCTGACAGTTGTCTCACTATGAGGGATATTCTCTATGCGTGAGCGTTGACTGTGATAGCATCCGCATGCTCTGAAGAACTTTCGATTTTGTGAGAAGAAGCATCTATCTTATTTTCTTTTTTCAATGTATTTTTTTCTATTCTAAATCCCGTTTGCGTCGTAACATACGGGTAACGTTCATTTGATTACCGGACTATTAACACGTCATTCTTGTGACAGAACTTGTCAACCAGAGGTTTTGGCGTTTCCTTTCTCAGGATAACTCGGATTCGGCAATGTGTGTTAATCATTCCAAGCGTACTATAGTATACACAACCTATCCAAGTGTTGTAATGGGAGTAACAGTCTCCAGTTTTCCATCGATTTCTAACTTTCAGGAAAATGAATGAATCCTCCATGGTTGTATAATCAGTCCAACATTGCTTTTATTTACACTTTTTTCTACGATTGCAGTGATCACATATGTGAGCGCATTGTGGATCTGAACGAACCTAATTACTGTTGGTCAACAGTTGCTTAAACCCCAGACATAACTGATAGCGGACAATGGGACTGCTCATTTTCACCCCCATCGATAGAACATCTATTACCAACCCCGTGTGGACGATCAGTAATATCACTGAAAGTGAATATAACTGTAACACAGACGAAAGTTATGTAATTCGTTGAGCATTGTTTCGACTGCCATGTAATGCTGCAGCCACAACTTATCCAGTGGACGTGACACTCAGAACTCTGTTTCTCACGACTGTTGGTCGATACTGTCACCAACGTCAGAAGCTTATCTCCATGTGCTGAAACATTCTACCATGTCAATATCCAACTCTTGTACAACCAGTTATCGCTGTCGATGGCTGCGTGTAATCGGTAGATCAAAAATATCTCTGTAATCTTTGTGGTAAAAATCTTTTTCAAGTTGCCGAAGTTGTTATAATTTTTGTTACGTGTTGCAGTTCATGAAAATCGTAAGAATCTGTTACTGGAAAATCCTTTTGTTTTAAATCGTCTCGAAGAACGTAAGCAAGGAGTGTGGCTAGTTTAATGGCATAGTATAAATAGCATGCAGTGTGCGTCAATTTGTTGTACCACATATACTCCCTTCCGCTTCCTTTCGGGTCCTCAGACAGGCGGGCTGGTCACGTCCGTGCACCAGGCTGAGGAAGATGACCAACCGCAGACCGAGGTCGGCGATCAGTGAACGTGAGGCCATTTTTTGATTGGTGGTTTGGTTCCGGACTTGAGGAATACCCTCTAGTGAATTGTGGAGCATATGGACACGCAAATGTTATAAGATGAAGTCTGCATTCGGATGAGCTGTAGTTTGTGTTGTGTCAATCATGTTTCTCTTTGACTTGTGACTTTTCGTTTATATTGCAAACGTTGGAAATTGTGTGCGCCCTCTATTGTGATTGACTCTTCGAAATATTACATAGGGATTAATTGAAACTTTTTTTGCATTTCACGTTATTTATGAAAACCAACGGTAGAATATAATGAGAATCGATGTCATAGACGTGGAAACACGTGCTTTTATTTAAATCTGAATGTAATTAGGCAGGAAAACGTGATTATACTTATGACGGTTGAACCGTTGTTGGATCATGAGGACTACGCTTTTTATAAAGCTGCGAACGTAAGATACGTCATAAAACATTGCAACGTAGGATTATGCGCAAAAACTGGACAAGTCGGTGGTATTTTCTTAGTTATATTCGGCATGCATAACCGTCGGTTGCTACCACTATTGCGAATTTTCCATGGAATCATGACGTACGCTGGAATGCCGGAGGTGATATGCTGAACGAGCAACAACATGAAGCACTTCTCGCTTGTAAGGTTACCACAGTTTCATGCAACACTCTCAGCTACGAGTGAAGGCAAACAGTACTCCATGCTTAAATACATAACTGCTCTATCCATTTGACCTACTTCACGAGATTAAGTGAAACAGAACTCCACGCTTAGACGCTTGTAACCACTCCATCCATTTGTCTTGCCTTGCAAGTTGAGCAAACCGGTACTCCACGCCAAGACATTTGTGAATGCTGCATCCATTTGTCCTACCTTGCGAGTTAAGCAAACCAGTACTCCATGCTTAACACTTATAACTGCTCCATCCATTTGTCCTACCTTACTAGTTATGCCAAACAGTGCTATATGCTGAAACGCAGGTGAACGTCTGAAGTCACTGAGAACGAACACATGGGGATATCGACGTGAATTATGTATTTGAAGTCTGTGGAAAGTGGTACATACTAACTCCATCTTCATTCAGCACACGATGTAGCCATTGGTTTTCACGCGTTCTGCGTGTCCTTCCGGATGACTGATGCCCTGTATCACATACAGTCGTAATCATCTCGTCCATCACATCTGACATCTGCAAGAAAACTGTGTACGCATATGTGAATGAACTCACTTTCTTCAATTATATCAACAGGATAATTGCTCCAGGTTATGTTGATTCGCGCTTTCTTCGGCTTGTGTGTAACCAGTACATTGTCAGCGGGCCCGTCTAAGTCGACATCCGTTGTGGGTGGTGTGCGGGACTTGGTTTTCATAATCACTGGGGAAGTGCCAACAATCATCATCATCATAGCAGCCATGAGCCTGACCAAAAGGTACTGTGGCTCGGGCTGCCGCTCACCTCAACAGTGACGTGGAATATCCTAGAAGAAAAACTGCATGACTGCAGCAGCCGCACGGCGGTGACGTGTTTTAACAGCATCATTGCATTTGCCAGCGAAATAGTGGAACGTGCTACGACTGGCTTACCTTTGTATGACTCCCCCACTGGCTCGTCTACAAGCAGTATGCAACCAGATGGGTGAAGAATCCGGAAACAGGATTGCCATGTGGACACTGCGGTGACCCGGTACAGATGGACAGCTATCGCTGTGATGCCGATCAGCGGATTTTTCACTCTGAATGCATCCAAATGGCGGACATAAACGAGTGTCCATTCTGTGGCAAGCAGCTTCAACCTCAGTCACCTGGTAGGTGCACGTTTCGAATTGTTAATTTTGTCAGTTCCCTCCACTTCAGCCAGTGCAAACTGGTCGTCGAGTCGGTGTAAGTGAGACCATATGTGAAAAGATGGTTCACTTATCACCAATCAATCGCGTCGACTTGACAGGTGGGCTGAACATTTCGAAGATCAGTTCAGTTGGCCTCAACCAGACCATGTGGACGACGGGACCGAATGGTCAGTTGTTGCGTTCCAGATGAACCTCTGTCGGAAGCAGCGATGGTTGGGTCACGTACTCCGCATGCCAGCTGATCGTTTACCGTACGGGCATTATATACTGAGGCCACCAACAGTTGGGTGAAACCACATGGTGGTCAAGCGACAACGTGGTCACGAAATATGAAGACCCTGACTGCTCCACTGAGTAAAGTGGGTAGGTGTCGCCTGCCTGGATGGGGTCCTCGTGATCACTCAAACCGCTGGTTAGAGACGCTATCCGAGATGGCGGCGTGTCGCAGTCAATGGCGTACCTGCATCCATACCATTTCTAGTTCTTTTGCTTAGACTTCTATTAATTTTCAACCTTCTTAGTAACGTTTTCTTCTAGGAATTGCACGTCACTGTTGAAGTGAGCGGCAGCCCGAGTCACAGTACCTTTTGGTGAGACTAATGGCTGATATGATGATGACGTCACTGTTGA
>LOND01000506.1:14499-26167 GCA_014220965.1 Paragonimus kellicotti | reverse complement strand
AAAAAAGCACCTTCATACCCCTTCGTTCACATTGCCGTGTTAATCGTCAACAGTACGTTAAATGCCATGAGACGTACGCCATCATGCGACAAGTATGTGGTACATAATAGGTTGCTGTTGTTAATTCACATTCAGTCACCTGACACTATTGGTAACGAGTTATGTGACGCTACTTGCAATACTTAAATGATCGTCTCTGTGTTCACTTATTACACTTTTGAAACAGTGTCTTTTGTGGTTGTATTTGACTTGTTCTACGGTTAACGTACTGCAGGCAAACTGATCTATTTGGGCCCTGAATGGTCGCCACTGGATGTCCAGCTTTGGGCTGTAGTGTTTTCCGCTACACACATCAGTTGACTTAGCCCTTTTGAATTGTTAGATCAGGTCAAGTTATTGTTTATCCACATGAAGCGTTATCGCGTGGGTGATTTCTACAGGCTAATTGCCTTTTTTTTACATACAATATGCTGCTTACTCAGTGACCAAAATGGTTTTAATTACCAAGACCAGATAACACTGGTATGTAGTTCGGCTTTGCAGTGCAAAAAACAAACAAAGTATGCCAAAAGTAACTTGACACACCACAGTATGGCGGATTTGGTGGGCATCCAGAAAATGATTTGGTTATTAGACGTGATGCAATGGGTGGAATGCATCAGAACTGCCATGCTTGTAACTTTATCACTGGTAACCCCTCGCGCAATCCGTTCTCTTCAGGTTCCCTCATAGTATTGCAGCTGCACTGAAGATGCAACTATACGTTACTCATAGTTAAAGTACCTAATGGATATGTTACGGATCTACAATATTTGATTTTTTTTCGCTTATTAGGTATGCTTGGGACCACCTTAAATCAGAACCAGCATCGTAGATTGCTATTGAAGGTGTTCGCCGTGGCTGACGTCGTCATCTATCTGACTAAAGCTCCTCGTTTGCACACCGATATGTTCACTTTCCTTGCTGATGCCAGCGATTCATTTGCCCAACACTTTCGCCCTGACCTTGAGGCCCTTGCTAAACGTACTGGGTTGCCATGGTCCGCTGGTCAGCTCGGTCCGGCAGTGATCGTATTCCAAGAGACGCGGCACACTGATCCTCTGGACAGACCGTACAAAACCAATTCGAATACACCCAATACTCACTCTGTTTTCCTGGAATCCACCGGTGGTTCGAGCAAGCCTGCCTCTAATCCTGGTAAGCACACAGTCTTAATAGGCACAACCCTACCCACTACCCAAAATTCAAAAGAAACCGTTCACATACACTTCCTGACTTGTCTTTTATGGTTTGTTACGTCTCAGTATCCGTTGTCCTTCAAAATCGATTGGCCGATATGAAACGTAACGTGGACTCCTTTTCTGCTATGCACTATATCGGAATCCAGACCAAAGACGGGCCTACTGACTTCAAGGTAATTGTTATGATCATACTGAGATTGTTATATTCCAATGATGCACACCAGTTAACACTTTGCATTCATATGTCGATGCATGTCAGGTGTATTGAGGGTGCGTTCGTTCTCTTGATATCCAACTGATCCATTGAACATTCGTAACTCCTAACCCTACTATGCGATGTCACTGTTTCCTTTAGTTTATTGTTTAATGTCCCTACAAAATGTGAATCGCTCGCAATTGATCACAGCTTCCGTGTCTCCGTTGACTGTTCACCCTGGTTTTTTCGGAAAGAGCCACTACACGATTCAATGCTGTTCAGACGGTCTCCAATTTAATAACCCGCGTTGATGATATTTACCAGTGTTCAACCTGGTTTCTGTTTCATATCCGCCGATTCTTCCAGTTGATTCATGTGCATTTTCTATTGGTCTAATCTTATTGTGTTAGCCATTAAACCCTATTTTCTAATGTTGCGTCGGGGACCGCATAGTCAGTGAATCATGTTCTCTTCATCTCTTCTTCGCTTGTGTAGCCACTCGGTTTGCTGACGTCTAAATTGCTGAAAGATAACTCCATCCGAGCACCACGCAAAGTGGAACACGTCTTTTGCAGTTTGCATTTGCTGAACACGCGATTCGCAACTGACATCCCGGCTACTGGGCAGTACACTTTCGTAGAAGAGTATTTCACCTGTCCGGTCACTTGTGACAGCTGTTCCGCACGTTGCTGTCTCAGTGTGGGTCACACTACTGGACGTCATCAGGCACGTTTGCCCGCGTCTTCGGACCAACCGTCTGATACACCTACCGGGTGCCGGTATGACCCGTCTTTGAAAAACAAGGTCTACTATTGTAAAGTAGGTAAAATTTAATTGCAGTTTTCAGTGTTCACTTGTGACAACGTTGTCCTTCTCTCCTAATTCATCGAACTTATAAAGCAAGCAGTAGCTTCGTTTTGTAGAGAGTAAAAGTGAACCTATAGCTCAAAGGCTTGTGAGGAAGTGATTATCGCAGGAGAGCTACGTCTGTGGAGTGCGAGACAATATTTTAGTGTGGCAAGCTTTAAAGTCCATGCGGTGATTTTGCACTAGTTACACAGTTATTTTGCACACTTCATTATCAACATTGCCTGACCCGTTTCAACTATTAGTCTGCTAACAGTGGCGGCAATCCTTCAGCAATGTGCATGACAACGGTAGTTCACATGCTCAGTCGTCTACTGTTGTCCTGTTTAGTAGTGGCTCAAATTTAAAGACTTAGCGGGGTGTGTGTTATTGGGAGCTGGTTGATGACTAGGATGATGCAATGCACCGCCCGATTAATTCAACTGACAACCTTTGTATGATTAGGTCCTCACTCATCACGCGTTGTAAGCTGTCCCTTTCTACTTATTATAGCCTTAATAGTGTGCGTTTCCCGCGTGTTCTTAGATCCTATTGCTTGATATCTTCTGTACTTTTAACAAGAACTCCTCGCCGTTACAGTTAATCTCAACTCTGACTACGTCCGCGCTCCCTTTCTTCTACTCCCTGTCCATGTATCTATATTATGCTGCATAAAATCTCTCCATTTCAGTTTTCTCCCTACAGGCATCTATGAATACTATACCATCGCATCACTCCATCGTTCGATCCATACCAGAGCACACATCTCGCTGGTTCCAGCCACGCTTTGCTACACTGCCACCTGTTTACTCATCCAAACCGCATTACCACTAACCCAACCTACTTTATTCACACTATTGCTTCCAATCATACAGACTCTTCTTATCTGTGGTGCATTTCCGAGCTTCTAACATTCTACTCATCACCCTGACCTGAATTAGCGCTGTTAACCGACGCCAATCCGTTTCTGAGTGTTTACGCTTGTGCGTCACATGAGCTCTTCCAGCCCTGTAACTGTCGATTTGCGAGCACTCATCCAACATCAGCATCGGTACCACTCCCCCCCAATCGCACCTCAGCCTGTCTCACCCGCCCCACCCCCTTCCACCCCGCCTGGGCCCTCTCCCTTCCCCTCTCCCTTCCGCGTTCTTTTACTCAAACTCCAGCTTCACTTTTCTGCCGTATGTGTGAGTCCCTGCTCGCTGCTCTTTCCGTCGCCACCGCACCCCACCTCGATCATCCTCGCTCCTACTACCGCCTATCCGCGCGTGCTTTGGTGTACCTTCAACTCATTGGCATCACCCGCGCAGTGTGTCCGCTGACTCAGGCCATCTGTCGCTACTACGCATAGAATTTGACAGACACCTCGACCGAATTGGTTATGCATTCCCAACCACTGCGAACCTCCGTCTCGCTCTCTCCCCTGACTCTCGCACAAGATTCTCATTACGCTCGCTTCCTCATCACTGTTCTAGTATGCTTATTCCACAGAGTAGTGTTATCACTCATCGTAGATGATGGCTAATCTGGTGAATCATTCTCCCTCTCTGCGTTTCCTTTCTTTTTTTAAAGTCTAACATATTATGCCATTGTATGTCCTCTCACACCCTGCCATATAGTATCACCCATTAAAATCAATACGTCCCTGTATTGAAGAATTCGCCTGCCGGTATGTTTTCGTTTTTCCTCTTTGCGCTAGACCCTTTCACATTTTTCAGTACTCTCACTCCTGCTAAGTTTTTTTCGCGCAGTCATTTTGTAGGACTTCCCTTATCGTCATTAACTAAATCTACTGCCCTTATCTTGTTTAATCCTCCGACATTCCATGCTTGATCATTCATGCATATTCACAGCCCTAATTTTCATGTCTCTCGAGCCTCCTAGTGTATGTCTTCGAGTTTTAACACTGAATGCTATGATGTGTGAATGGAAGCGTTAATGATTCAACGCAAGCCACTTATGATCATGTTTATGGTCAAACGTCCTTCGGCTCCAGTCATTCTGGAAGCGGATACCGCTAACCATGTGTGTGGCTTCACTGATAATACTGCGCATTGTACAGGATCACATGTGCAAAGCGTTTTTGCGTTAGTCTATGTTGCGTTTCTTAACTGTTAGATTTTTACTCTGTTTAAACAACTCTCTTCGTTTGACGTTTAATCGATTGAATTAGGTTGTGTTTTGCAATTCAGGGGTGTCTGAATTGCAAGGCTGAAAGTCAAGGCAATCATATGTACTTCGTGAATGTCAGATATCTCCTACTTGTTTATCTTGCGAACACTTAGGTGTCTGTCAAAGACTGTCTGTCTGTCTATCAGAGACTGGTGAATTAATATACTTCTATCCATAACGTCATCGATATCATTGTATAAGCCACCAGCTTCGAAACCGAAGGGAATTCTTCTTTTATCAATTCATTATCCGTTGGTTTGTTCTATCTTATGACAGAGCCAATCTGCTGAGATTCGTGTTATGTGACAAAAACAGCCGTTAATGTAAATGTGAGTAAAGTAGGGTAATGAAGCGCTATTTGTGAGTAGTTGCTAATTTCAGACTGACTGATCGTTAGAATCAACCACCGGTATATTGTTATCGGCGTTGAGGACGTATGAGCGTTCGATACCTTGAGCACTTAAAGGACGTTCAACTTTTTCACGTGAAACCGCTACTCGCAGCACTTTACATTTTTCTCCAGTAGTAGTCGCTGATGACGACGTTGTTTAACTAAGTCCATAGCCAATTGGACAACGACATTTATCAGCTGTTGCGTAGTCAAATCTAATAACGTGATTCGGTACTCGCTGGGAAAGTATCCTTATGTGAACAGAGTGATTGCAGACGTTCGTCATTATCACTGCAGTAGCGATCATGAAATGATAGCCACTTAGAACCCTAATCATTTTTTAGTCCATCAACCGGTATATTCATGTCTCTACTCAGGATTATCATGTCCTTCCCGCGTGTTATTTGTAGATGGTAATAGAATTCATTTGTAACCGTATTTGTAACACGACAAATGAAACCGTGGGCTGTCGTGATTGACATGGGTGTTTCTTGTGAACTTGGCCACACATTTCGACCCCGCTGAGATCCAGTCATTTAAAGCGGAATCTGAATCCGTTCCTAACGCAGGCCAAATCTGGGCTGCGGAATTTCTGTACAAGTTTTCATCTGGACATAAGTCATGTACACCTGCAGTCACTTGATGCAATTGTCTGCCTCTCATGGACTTAATGCATCGACTTACCTGTCTCAACACAAGGGACCAAAAGACATCACATGTGGACCGTCCCGTCGGACTTAATTATGTACGCGAATTGATCGCATTTTCTCCGGCTGCTCGGGACGTCACCCTGTTAAGGGCGTCGCTTCATTTTTAGACACTGTTTTTATTACTCGCTTTAGTTTATTGTTTACCCGAACGCCATACACAAGCGCGTCTGATTGTTGAAAACAGTGGCCAAGTTGGTCGCTCAAGTTAACGTCAACCCCGGCGAACAATCGAATACCTAACACAATGGTTTAGAGGGATGGAGAAAAAATCACAGCGATACACACAGAGACCCGCAACACAAGCGCCATTGGCTTATGTTATTTGTCCTCAGTCAGAGGTTTCAGTGTCCTTCGGACCCCAGTCAGAAAGCCGAGAACGTCCTACTGAAGCCAGCTTTACAGTGAATATCTTCATACCCTGAACCCAAGCCATCGGTATGTGTTGATCCAACGAATGCCTAAACCACCACTCGCAAACATGACACCATGCGACAGATTGTGAGTTGGCGTTCGTAAGATATGGCCAAGCCAACGAAGCCTGTGGAACGAGATCACTATACTTTAAGGTCGACAGAGTTCATGTGCCCCGAAGACACATCAACGAACTTCATCATTGCTGACACGGTGTTCCCACCAAACGCCGCTTGGGCTTTTGAGGCACCGATGGTCGAAAACGGATACTCTGTGAATATCGTCCTCGCGGTTGGATCAGGACTCGGAAGCGTACAATAGGACTGTCCTTACGGATGGAATTGTACACTGGGCCTTTCACAGAAAGATTTAGATCATGTCGACGCCACACATATCCTAAGTTGGCAAACGTCGTCCGAGTCGGAGTCGAACCGTACCTGCATTACTATGGTATTTCATTTGTTTGCTCATTGATGTGGCTTCGTTCCGAAACCTTGCTGTTTTAATGGCACGTCAGGTTTTAAGCACAATTTCTTTTCAGAGGCTTGCCAAGCCACTGCACAGTCCAGATTTCAGCAGTACTGAAATTTTTCTAAATGAGAACTTGCTGAATAACAGTTTCATTAAATACTTCATTCGTACATTGTTTGTTCGTATCTGTGGAATGTGTGTTACAGTCATTCGTGAACTGTGTTCGTGCAAACGTCTGTTTCGCCTGCTGCCGATGCACCTCAATCAGCATCATAATTACAATGTGTCTAACCATCGTCTGTGCTTTGCCACGCCCACTAACGCACGGAACGAACGTGTACAAGCATGCGTGCAGCTGCGTCCACCCGGCGCACGAGCACATTGGTGTATGATCTGTTCACGCGTCGGCTACATTTTGATTGATTGGTTGATAAACTCCAATAATTTTTCACCTCTAACTTGAAACCGTCTCTCGTGACAGGTGGTTTATTTTTGTTTTCCTGGTGCATCTCAATGCTGATTTATTTGGATGTCATCGCGGTTTGGGATCATTTGGGATTTTCAGATTGCTAGCAATGAGCTTTCGCGCATTACCACTGTTAACACCATAAAACTAGGTCTGTCAACGTTTTGCAGGTCATTTTGCTACACTGGGTTGCAGGATGTTAATCTCGTCTTACAAATGGAGGTCATTACAAGCTGTGAATATATAAGATGTTTGGTCACCGACAGTTTTGAACGAGTTAATAAACATTACAATATATGTCTCCACGAGGTCATGAGCTCATCTTAGTGTTCTGGAGAAAGCTAACGAAACGTAATTTTTCAGCTCCACATCAGAACCTCTCGATATGTATCGATAATTCTTCAATTCCTCCGAAAATACCGTTTTATTTGCCTTGCAAAAGGCCTATTTTGAGTAACCTTCGAAGTTGACACCTATATGTGCTTCCGGCTTTCACGAACGTTCTCGACCTTCGTTACTATTTTTGGCATCTCGCGTACACGCCCGTCTTCTGATGGGTACCATGCTTTGTTGTCTGGACTTTTATCTGGTCCACTTTTCAACCTTGCTTTCTCATTGGTCACAAACTCTATAGATATGGACGAGTTTGTGACCGTGCTATCTTCGAATTGAAAGAAATAATAAAACTCTGTTTGAAGGCCAGTCTTCTTCCTGTCTTCATACATTAGCCTTGGATGGTTGAGTTGGCTGGTTAGTTCCGAGGTAATCGTGCATACTCCGTCGTCCGTTGTTCATATCTGTTTTTCCCTTGTCTACCATGTTGTTATCCGTCGTTCCGTTATCCGCCGGCCGTTAACCGTTGTTCTCTTATCGGTTATGGTCAAATTAAGAACTCATAGACGGCAGATGCAGTTACAACGTTTCGGCGAACGGGTCTGGTGTTTTTCAATTATTGTTGACGAATCCGTTGATTTGAAACGTCTTCTCGCGCAGCAGCGCGAACTAAACGAGGCGCTTACTGATTGTTTATCTACATCGAAATCGGCGTCGACTGCATCGGTCGGTGGGAACCAGTCTGTTGACGCTACTGCAAGTGGCACCACCGAGTCGCATTACGAAGTCCAGGCTGGTTTGACGTTTGATGCCTGGTTCAGGCCGTACAGAGGACTCTGTTCAGTGTCGATTTCAGTATGCAGGACGAACCGTGGAAGGTCCGTCCCCTCCTAACTAAACTCGGTAACGCCGAGCAGGAGAAGTATGTCAACTTCATCCTTCCAAAGAACCCATGCGACAGCTCCTTCAAAGAAACGGTTGAGAAGCTGCTTTTCATCGGTGATCAGTGTTCTTTGTTCAACACAAGTTGCCAATGTTTAAAAGTGGCGAAGTTCGAAGACGACGACGACCATGTCAAATATGCCGTTGTCGTCGATCGTGAGTACCAACATTTCAACCTTAGTTCGCTTACCGTGGATCAATTCAAATGTCTGTTGTTCGTATGCAGTCTCCACTCTCCGAAAGACGCAGACATCCGTACTCGCTTGCTGAACAAGATCGAGCAAGATCCCACGACGACGCTTCAGATGCTCACCACGGAGTGCCATCGCCTAATCAACCTCAAACACGACGTCGCAATGATCCAACGCGGCACTGGTGTCGTACACGTAGTACATTCCGGCTCATCCACGCAGGGTTCAGGCAATGGTTCGCGAACCCATGATCTCCCACTGCATCCTGTCCCCGGTTCACTTCTTACAGGACTTGACTCGCATCCTCAGTATTCAACGCCAAGAAGTCATTTCTGTCCCCGTGAAAGCATTGTGGTAGCTGACACTTCCATAGTGACCAACCTATCAGACGGCACCGTTACTCGCGCTACCGTCAACTGGGTCACACAAAGATGACTTCTTTTAAACCCGGCAGATTGACATTGGTTTCTCTAACTCCATGTCGTGGTACGACTTCAAGTACAACTCGAAGCCCAGATTCAAACCGGTTGACGGATCCCTGAACCTGCTGATCACCTTACAAGTCAGCGTTCCTTATCAATCGAAGTTCCTGTCGGTGATGACAAATGGCTTCCCAATTCGATTGCAGTTGGATACTGCGTCGGGTATTACGGTTATTTGGGATAATCGCTGGAGAACGCTTGGCCGATCCTCAATTCGACGGAGGTCTTAATCCATCACCTGTGCTTGTGGCAGTCTTCTGGAATTGACTGGTCAATTGCAATGTTGTGATTCATTCCGAGGCAGGGTTGCTGCGACGTCTCCTGCCCGAATCTCCATTTGCTCAGGCTCGATTGGCTATAACAACTTGACCTGGTCGATTTCCCAACTCCAGCAATCTGCAACTATGTGCGATCAACTACCGTGTCACGTGGTGCGACGAGACCAGACTTGTCTAACGGTTTGCGTCGGTGTGTCAGCAAGGTCTGGGGCTCTGCTTTAGGACTCAAGCAATCTTGCATCTGTCTTCAGGAGTTCAACCTGTCTTCCGTCCGAAAAGACCGGTACCGTACGCGACTTCGGCACTAGTGGACGTAGAGCTCAAACGTCTTGATGAACATGGCGTTCTTATTCCTGTGTCGTTTTCTGTCTGGGCCGCTCCAATTGTCGTTGTCAACAAGGTAAATGGCTCGATTCGCATCAATGCCGATTGTTCAAGTGGTCCCATTTCTGCTTTAGAGGCGAATTGCTATCCACTTCCGGTACCAGACGATCTGTACACAACCTTCAGTGAGGGAATTCGTTTCGCCGAACTGGATCTTAAGGACGCTTACCTGAAAATCGAGTTCGCATCCAAGTCCCGTGAACTGGTCACTATCAACACACCCAGCTCCGGTCATCTCAATATGCTAGATGTCTATTTTTGGCATCAAGACGGCTCCTCACCGGTCCTTCCAGGACAGCTGGGTAGCGGAACGGAATCTTGATCCTCGGAAGAACCCCGGAGGAACTGCAAGGTCGAACTCATACTGTCCTGGAGCGTATCCAGGACTACAGCTTTCGCAGACCGGATAATGCTTCTGTGTTATTGCAATCCCACAGATAACCCTTCACTTCGCGCTTTCCTTGGTTTAGTCAGCTACTAAGGGGCGTCTCTATCCTCGTTGAACGAAGTCCCCGTTGAACCGTCTGTTGAAGAAAAGCTCATCTTGACACTGGTCTACCGACTATGAGACCTTAGTCGTTCAGCTGAAATCGATGCTCAGCTTCAACCTGCTCTTAACCCAATATAACCCCAAGCTGCTAATCGTCGTGGCAGCCGATGCCTCCAACTATGGTGTTAGCGCCGTCGTCTTCCTTACGTTTCCTGACGTATCTGAAAAAACCATCAGATATGCCTCCAGAACACTTACAGTTGCTGAGAGGAACGACGCCCGAATAGAAAAGGAGGTCCTTGCCTTGGTGTCCACAGTAAAACGGGTCCACATGCTGATCTATGCTCTGCCTTACACCCTACTAACCGACCATAAGCCAACTACCGTCTATCTTTGGCTCAAAGAAGGGCATACCAGTGCATTCCGCCAACCGACTCCAACTCCGGGCCACTATCTTGCTCAGCTAGGACTTCAGAACCCAGCGCCGGAAGACAGGGGATTTTTGGCAGACAAATGCTTTCCCCGCTTCCTCAGCAACTATCGATCAACTGAAGGACGTGTAGTGATCGCGGCGGTGTTTATTGAGTCAGATGTCGTCCAAGCCCCCCTGGTCGCTACGGTGGACATTAAGCGGACCATACAAGAAGATCCAGTCCTTAGCCAAGCTGTCCAGTGAGTCGAAGGTCGCTGGAGGACGACCGCTGTGACGGGAAATCTAAAACAGCCACAACAACGCCTAGTCTCTCTCCCTGGTCAGAGACTGCCTGATGCTTGCAGATCGCCTCATGGTTCCGGCCAGTCTTTATCCGGTGGTCCTCCGCCAGTTCCATGTGAGCCACCCGCGCTTCAGTCGAATGTAAGCGATTGGCCGCAGCTATGCTCACTGGTCTGGCATGGATCGTCAAATTGAGGACGTGGTCAAACATTGTTCTAGTTGCCAGCAAGTTGCTCGAAACCCAACCCGCCAGATGCCGATTCCACGAACTCAACCGGTAGTACTCATGGTCGAGGGTTCACGTCGATTTCGCCGGTCCAATAAACGGGATATCTTATCTCGTCTTGGCTTGACGCATTTTCCAAATGGCCTGAGATCGTACCACTGATTTCACCAACGGCGACTACTACTATCAACACTCTTCGACATCCGTTCAGTCAGCATGGCTTCCTCGAAACCATTGTGTCCGACAATGGTGCCCAATTCACGTCCGGTCAGTTCGGAGAATTCTGCCGGCGTAACGCTACTGAACACGTTCGGTCGCCTCCATATCATCCGCAGTCCAACGGGCAGGCAGAACGCTTCGTCGACACATTCTAACGTGTTATTCTCAAATTGTGTGGGAGAGGGCTCTGAAGAAGTCACAGAGCAGTTCTTACTTGTCTACCGGACGACTCCTAATAATCTGCTGAATAGTAACCAATTTCCCATCGAAGCCCTATGGGTCGCAAACTGCGAACCACAATAACAGCCGTGACTCCGACGAAGCAACTTTCTCCAGACGAACACACTCCGCTATCAGTGCAATCACCTGTTTACGCCCGGAATTATCGGTCCGGCCACAATCAGTGAGCAGAAAGTGTGATAACATGTCAAAAGTCGTTCCGCGAAGACAAATCCTATGATATGTTTGGTCATATTAATATTACCTTTTCGCATCAGAGTTATC
>LOND01000505.1:1537-12224 GCA_014220965.1 Paragonimus kellicotti | reverse complement strand
CATCAATGTATTACTTAGCAGTTTGGCAGACTTGATGATTTAGATGAGACTCAATTGTGAAAAGTGGATTCCATATGAGACAGTGGGACAGGTGGGTAACCAACTCCAGATGTGGGATTCGCGAGCTCTTGGCTTGGCTTCGTCGCCCAGCTGGCGCAGAGCCTTCCGCGTTTGGGTGCGCTATTTCTGTCGCCGGTTCAAATCCAGCCGAAGCCCTGAGATTTCACAGTTGAGCATCAATGGTTGAGAAAGTGAATTAAGTGTTTAAAGTATACGCTATACCGTTTGGATCATATCATTCAGCTTGTTTCCATATGTTTCAACCGCGGGTGCAGGTTATTTTTGAGCTATCCGACTACTTCTACTATCAGCATACTGTGAAAAGCATCGCCCCTATTGGGAAGGTATAACGAAGAGTCAAAAGCGGGCTGCTGCCCTTCGTATGTCGCCTGATTCAGATAGACTATGTAATTTGGGAAAGTTCTCAATACACTGCCGACATGACTTAGCAGACTTAAGTTTAGAACAGAATCTTCTGTCAACCTCGTCACCTGTTAGGAAGGATGCATGCGCCTAACCTGTCTAATCTTCCCAAGGGTAACTCGCTATAGACATGGTGTCAGATAAGTCGTTTGGCTTCTACAGAACATTTCCAACTTTTAGGATATGCATTACCTGAACCAACTTACTACGCTCTGTCGTGAAAAGTGTCACCAACAGATGATATCGTGAGCACACTTGTCGCACACATTCAGAACACCAAGTGGACCTTTAGATAACCAGACCATCGCAATCATTGCGGCAGATTGAAAATAAATCTGACATAAGTGTGGCTTTTGGCCAGTTGTTTTCAGCTTACATGCTGAAGTGCACTTGCCAGATTGTGGTCTCTCTTCCGCTGACTTTTTTTCTAACTTCTCCGATTCGCAGTCTTATTGGTTCCAGCGTTCCGATGCTGAGAGGATTTACCGTCCAACACGGGTGCAGTTGTACATAAGCATCCTCAGCTTCATTCGATCCGTAAACTTCTCACGAATCGTACACTCGTAATGAGTAAACACTGAAGAAAATAGCTGATAACGAGATACCTTGGAGAAACGTCATAGTAAATAAGGCTGGATACCACGTTACCCGTAAGAAGTAGTAGGAATGAAAACAACATGACCAGAAGATCTCAGGCTGAAGCCGAAGCGCGGAGGAAGAACTCCGATGGTGAACAACAGTTTACACTGTGAATGAATAGTTTCAAAAATGGAGGTGTATAGATAGTCGTTTAAGGTTACAATCGTGAACAGGAGGGTTAATGGGCAAAAACTATGGACTTCGGTTAGCTCCGTTTGCTTGAAGATCACTTACTGATTATCGTTCGGAACATATCGGTCGATGCATGTTGAACAAATGCGAACAGTCAAGTAAGCGATCGCAACCCGGTTTCTCTAACTGTTAGTGTTCGCACTGTAGACTTATGAATAGGTTTTCTAATGAACCCAGACTGGATTTTCTGCTTTGAACCCCAATATGACACAGCTTTGGTATCATAAACGACCCATAGATACATCTATACTTATTAGGAGGGCCAAAGACAGTGTAAAATATATTACAGCTGCTGTCTTTTTTATAGGTTACTTAGTATCATAACACAACGCGAAAAATTCGAGATCGTCAGCGCATTTGCCACCGTATTTGTCAAAACACTACATAATCACGTCACCACTACTTGAGACATAATAGCTCCTTTGTGTACCGCGCACTTGAATTTATGCTCAGGAAACAGTCGCTTATTGAACCTTCGGACAACTATCCAGGTCGCATTCCTTCAAACTATTCGTTTTAAGGTCACATCTTCTTATCATATAGAGTCAATACTACAACGCGAAGGACTTATTGCATAACATCCTGATATCCTGACTTTTGGTCATCAAGGTTTGTTTAACAATTGTTTAGCTGCCTGTATAGCGGCTGCATCAGAATCTGTTAGTCAGCCGCCGTACGGAAGTAGCCCAGTCATCAGCGCTGACGGAGCATAAGCACGGCCTTAATCTTGTCCGTGTCCTCTCAACGAAGTACGTCAGTGTTTGGAACGATGTCAAACCACCGATTATGTAAGATGCATCAAGAACATTGCAATCAGAAGCGGCTTAGATACCGCAAACTTAACCGATAGAATGTCCAGGTTTCAGTGCCAAACAACAGTAAGAACAACGCCACTGTACAGTAGAATTGCATCGTCGTTTTCATCCTCAAGAAGCGGTTTTTTCATGCACGTCTTCTAAAACGTACGAAAGCAGCAGTGACTTCCTCCATACGAGCTCACAAATCGCGGTCCACGGACACGTCTATTGACAGATTGCTGTCTAAGCAACAGAAGTCTGCGCAAAGGTCTTCAATGTATTCATTGATACACTCTCCAGGTGTAGGCACGGTACGCCGCCCGGAAAAGGTTGACAAAAAATGTTTATCTATGTTGATATCCAAACCAAATTCGAATACCAAGGCTAGCCCCTTCAGTTCCTTCACGCTGTGTGCAAACATCGCACTATCCCCCGCAAGCGACATGAAAACATACGGTCGAGTTCCGTAACCGCCTTTGGACACCGAAAAATCGAATATTCAGCAAACAACAATCAGTGAGGGTTTCAAATTGAATGCTGTTCTTCCAGTTTTCTAGAGCAACTGTTACCAATGCGACCAAGCATAAACTAGGTAGGGTTGGAGAAAACACAATCCGACTGACAGGTCGACATTCAAACGATGCTCCACGTGATAGCACTTTGTCTCCATACCGATGTGCAACATTCTGCCTTGGTCGACGAACTTACCCGGACATCCAAATTTACCAAGCGCGGTCCACAATACCTCGACTCACAAAATCAAAAAACCTAACGCAACCCGCAAAGACAGCACGGAGAAGCGTTCACGACAATATTCCTGGATGTGTTCAACAGCATCCACCATATCAAGTGTACATTACTTGGGAACATTAGTCTCCAAAACTTCGGTAGCAAGTCGGCTAGGCGTAGTTCTTGCAAGAATGTTTCCGATAACTCGAGAGCCTGACCGACTTATCGCACTGAACGGGTGGGTCAAAATACGTCTTAGGCGAATCACAGAACACTTTGTAGTGTTGATGATTAACACAGCCCTGGATCAACTACCTTGAGTTTGATAAACCGATAGGCACGTTGACGGCAAACGCTCCGGAATGTGGTTCTTTGTTTTCCTTGCTTCGGTTCACTGTGGAAATAACAGATGCTTCATTATTCTACTGGATAAACCTCCAAATAATTACATCGTCGCTGAACCACATCGACCGTTTCTGACGCTGCATACCGATTGTTATGATCGCTGCCGTGATCGGCTTCCTGAGTTGTTGCCACAAACTGTCCGAGATAATGGATAATATGACAAACGGTGACTGCATGCTAAAACGTCTTCGTCTTTTAGTTCTCCAGCCTTCCAACAACCATTCCTCACCGTTAGCCTGAGGATCTTTAATAAAGGCTCGCGAAGGTGCATACACAACTTAGTCCTGACCAGCCAATAATTCGCGCCACAACTTCTTCATCCCCGAACAACACTCCAATGATACGCAATTTGCGAACATCGCGCAGCCGTACGACCACGCAGTCAGGCTAATTATGATAACCGTCACGTGGATGAGCCTGATAGCTGTCGCATCTAGCTGGACTTGAGTGCTTGTGATGGCCAACGCGTGGGTAGCACATAAACGAAGCAAACGGTCATCGTTTTCATTAACTGAACCAAGACCGTGAGGTCCGAGGACTCCAGGATTGGTATTTGAGTCGCTCCCAACCCACTTATTGAAATCGCCTAGTAGAAAGAACCAGTCGTCCACCGGCTTCAAGCGGATTGTGGTAGACAGCTGATCATAAAAGTGGTATTTGCACTACAGGTATGACATACAGTTGGACAATAAACACTAAGAAAAATAGCACTTACCTTGACCGAGTGGTAGACATATGGACATGACTTGAGGCCTGACACTGTGCAGTTCGCTTGTCATCAAGGAACTGACTTCCTCGAGCACCTTCTGCTTGAAAACCGATCTGGTAAAAGGTGTATCCAGAGCCCGCCTCCCGCAACCACCTTGGCCCGTAAATCTTGTCTCTATCACGGTTACAGCACCAGTGCCATAAGTGCTCAGTTACGTTGTGATCATTGTGGTGTCGTTGCGGCTGCCTGGTGCTGCATCGAATCAGCAATATTCATACGTTCCACGTCCGACGGACAGTGTCCTGTGTACACGGGCGTTTCTCAGGTTAAACTTCATGTCACTGAGATCTGTAGGGATTCGAATGACCTCGTCCAAAACTGACATGTCGCTGGTCAGTCAACCAAAGCATTACGAAAAATCCACCGTCACACCTACAGTGCGTTTGTCCGTACATGTTCCTCAATTAACATGTTGAACACATTCAGGTCAATTGCCTTCCTAACATACCGTATCCAGTATCCAACGTGTCCCGACGTTGATAACCTTTTGTCCCCCATTTTAAGAGATAATGTGAACTACAAAAGCGGCTGTTTGTTCGATCATGGCCCGATACAGCACTTGACATGAGACGCCTGGCATGCTCAGTGATTCGAAGTCTGTCAGCGACGTTCGTATCCGTGTTACCAACACATTACCTTGCTCATTATCCGACGGCTCATGGCCACAAACACTGCCACAACTACTCAGGTTTTGTAATGCGACCCATTAAGGCGACCATAACGCAACCTATTAAAAGGAATGACCATTCAATGTTACACAACATGCTGAACAAAACATCCTGCGTTGACGCCGCCACATGAGCAAAACGGCACATTGTCCTACAGAGGATTTTGATATTCAGCGCCAAAACTTATATTCCCATTCAGCAAACGATGGGTTGATGGATCGCAGTTTAGAAAACTACGGACCGACAACCCATCCTCCCACCGTATCCTAGAAGCTTCGAGTAGTACAAAATGTAGATCGCATCTGAAGATTTCGGCAAATCAGAACACTCAACTATCCAGTTTTTATTTACCCATATCTGGCACGTCATTATATACATGTTATACATGCTACAATTGGCGTTGGTCGCCTTCCACCTACGAATAACCCAGAACACGTCCCGAACTGGTTGAAACAACTCAAACCGGTGAATCCGTTACTCGAAGCCCCGCATCATCGATTGCCAGACACCTCATGATAACAGGTCACCAGGTTGACCCAGTTAAGATCATTCAAAATATTGTTACGTCAACAGAACCCGAAGCTACTGGCCTTTAGCGAAGCCATGTTGATCAGAACTCACCAGCCGGCATATGCTAGGTAACTGTCTCAAGAGGAGTCGTCCGGATCGAATCAAGTTTTGTTGTTTCAAGTGTTACCCCATGAGTGCAAGGGTGAATCGCTCACAACACTGTCTGACAGCGATGCCAGTGCTACATGCGTGCGTCCTATTGCATGCAGTACCCCAATGAAGAAGAGCCTCCTGCGGCGAAAACTAGATATAAGATGGTTTACCACTCATGATACCACTGGGGCAACATTTGCGCCCGTTGCTGCTGCTGCCGCTACAGTGCAGGTGAAAAGGTAGGGCAAGAAAAAAATTCAGAGCACAAAAGTAGCTAGTCCTCAACTAGAAGGTATACCGCTTGTGAAAAGGAACGCGAATAAAGAAGTACCTCCGACTGCTGATATTAGCCGTGCATTTGTTCATCACCGCGTCAACGCCGTGGAGACAGCGACAGCTAAACAACCATCGATGGTTTTAATGCGCACGTCAACGTCAAAGAAGAGCTGTGCTATATTAGTTAATGTATCTGAATCAAGTGATGATAAGCCGCAGCAGCGAGTGAATCATGAACTTATCAAACTCTAGTTGGCTTCGGCGGGACATGTTCCCTGAGGATGAAGACGATCTTGCTGCAAACATAACTGCAAAAGCCCTCTATTTAGACTCGGCCGACGCCCAGAAAGTTCTGAAGCTCACCTCAAACAGCTGAAGGTATGTTTTAGTTTGAGGAAGTCGCCAAAAACAGTCTTTCATCTCACGCACTGACTACAGGGAAAGTGTGTTCGTATTTTGGTGATCTTTCCCCACAGAACGAGAAAAGTCTAAGGACGGTCACAGGTAAACTGCGAGGACGTAGGGACACCGGTGAACATGGCCTGTTCATTTAGAATTTTCGGATAGTTCGCCAGAGGCCGAAATTAAGATGGGCTCCGTCAGTCCTTGTATAGAAGAGATAGCACCTATGCAGATCCAACCACCGGGTGACCTTAAGGGCGCAAGCCTAGGCTGATTAAACCGACTGAAAATGTATACCAATGTTCAGAGAGCGTGAAACGAAGCAGGAAGAGTAGGAACACTGGGTTTGTCAATTTCAGCCGATGCTAATGGAACTCACCGAAACGTGGCTCATAGGCTCGTTCTCGAACGCCGATTTGGCTACTCTTGGAGATCATCTTTTTCTTTCTCATATGTCGTGCATGCAAGGTGGAGATGGAGTGCTGATGCGCATACGACAGGATATTGCAGCCATAGTCATCGCGGCGATTGCCGACCCGGACGACTGCTGCAAGAGTCTGCGGTGCAGAATCAGATAATCCAATGGGAGTTACGAGACGACGGGTGTTATCTCACCATCATCATCATCATAATCACAAAAGTAAAAGAAGAGGAAGTAAAAATCATCACATATCACCCATTTTATGGCAAACCTTAAGTGACCTCATAGTAAGACATAACGTACGGACTACGAATGGAAAAGGCTTTCCGAGGTTACGCAAAAAATATACCATAACAGAACAGAACCACACAGCATCCACTTATGCGGGTGCACATAGTGGAATACAATGCGTAAATTGAACAAAATATTTTTGAGGCAGATGCAGTCGATACACACCCATTGCAATCTCGTCTGATGCGTCCAGTGCAGTTTGTTATGTCAACAAACTACGGGCGTGTGAAGAATCTGCCATTATCATTGTCTCTCATTCCACATTATTCCCGTGTTTGTTGTGTTCACTGTACATGTAATCTACTTGTCAACTGTTCAGTGAATACATTCAAACAGTCTTAACGCGCCTTACCTTTTGTGCTTACGTGGCAGTTGTTGCCATCTGAGAAAGCGACATTGTCTTGGCCGGAAGAAGACGGAAAGGAATAGATACTTATTCGTAATCAGTGCACCTTGTTAATTTGCCCAAATGAGCTTAATTTTTAGCAGTGGCTCACTAAACGCTTTGTTCTCGAATCGAAATTTTGCTATCGATTTGCATCCTCACCTCATAGGACCAAGGCGGGAGTGGTTCATCTCCCTGTTCCGACAGGATCAACGAACTCCAATAATGAATCTGCAAATATTCACGCGGAAGTTCGCGACAGTAGTTCTGGCAAGAAATTTTCGCCACACGTCGTCCACCTCTCTGATTTCTTTCAGGATCGAAATCAAAAGCAAAACCGCCGTGCACAAGATTTGGTGTCTTAAAGACTGCATTCTCTGCTAAAATGTTTCCCAAAATAATTCGCGCAACTTTCGGGGAGATAGCCAAACCAATAAACTTGCTGCTAAGCGAATTTGCTTTGACAGGAATAGTACGTAGTTGCTGGAAATTAGTTAATATTATCCCTGTTTTCAAATAAAGTGGGCGAAATATGTCTAGCGATTATAGCTCTACAGCTGTCTCTTTGATTGACTTTAACGTGCGAGAAGTAAACGTGCACAACTCAATTCGTAGCATCTGCAGAACGCTACCGTACATTGTTTGTTTCCAATTGATACTAACTCACGTCAGATCCATCTGCACTGGGGTTAACGGATATTCATTGAAACAAGCACGTGAGGTCGGTATGAGTTTAAAATATCGTACAAAATGGCTTGCAGTGGCAAACGGCAAAAGCGTTACCTCTGCAAGTGCATCCGGCTCAGCGAAGGCCAGTACAGGCAGCTGGCATCTTCGTCATCGGATGAAGACGTTCGCATCATGAAAAGTGTTTCGACGCAGAAAATTCCTAACTGCGAACATGGGACCTTTCTCTATATCTCCTGTCATTTCTTCCACAGAGAGTACGATGGATGACTTCTAACGGACTTCATTTGAAATGAATTTAGAATGAGTTCTTAAGCGAGTGTATTGCCCTTATACTTTCTGGTGTTGCAATTATTCAAAAGCAGTAGCCCCTCCAACTGAGCATATAACAAAAGTCGCAGAGAAAATGGAACAGAGGGTTGTCAGAATGGAAAGAAATTTTTTATGGAGTAGAGTCTCCATAACACCTCCAACCGTATTAGCTAAGTCAGTCTTTTTTCCTCAGATGTCACACAGCTCCAGGCTGCAATCAGGCTACGCATCGAATCCACCAAAAGTCAACTGGCCTTCTGGTAACCTTACCTGCTACGATCAGTCCTGAGAAAGTGCTTGGAGAAACACTAGATCTAGAATTCGCCAACATCAACTAGAAAGGCATATCTATCGATAGGCCCTTGCAAGAGAGAACGGGGCGTGATCAGCGGACTAAAACCAAAGTACAGATCAAGGCCGGTCGTAAGCCATAGTTGGCAACTAAGGTTGTAGTGTCTGTCCTCGAAGTGTCCAATTGAGTACTTACGCCTCTGAGAGAAAGCGGAGACGTTGTTTCTACTTATGTCAGTTCAAAAGTTGAACCTCTTACCTCGAACACAAGTGTCGTGGAAACAGAGGTCGCTCAGAAACCGTCTTCCGTGTCACGCACACCCCAAAACCTACTAAACGTTCCAACACAAAGTTCTCTTCCGAGAATTCATAAGTGAAGAAAACCTGTTAGGGCCATCTCCCACGGATCAGAAGGTCTGCCACATTAGTCACGTCTAGTAGTGGTCTCACAACACACCTTGTCTTCTTTAAAGTTTCGTCCTCAAAAGACAAAACATTCAAGTTTTCCGTGGTGAAAAAGTTCCAACCATCCTTCTAAAATGTGGTATGTGGAAAGGACGAATAGGCCGCAACCTGCGACGCCAAAACCGCTAACCAAGCGCCCCGTAGGATTGCTGACGTAAACTGAGGTAGTGGTATTGCGCCTGCAGCCGTAAAGAAAAGACAGGGAAACTCGGCAAAACAAAACGGATGTCACCCCACCGCCGTTCACAGTCCCCTCTTCAGCAGTGAGTCTTATCTACCAAGCACTTCCTTGCACTCTCATTTCTTTCTCCTTTCAAAAGCAAACGGGGGGAGAACCTTCAAATTATACCTATACGAACTTTCTGAACCCATACAATAAATCACCTGAAATCAGACAGTTAGTTCGTGAAATTCAACTTAATTTCTCTACTTTTACGGAGACTTGACTCAAAACTAAAATCAGCGACGGTGAACTACGTCTTCGGACACTCAGTTTGTCGAGCTAATTCCGCTCGAGAGAAAGTAGTAGGCCCAAGTATTTCCCTTAATCACAGTTTCTCGACACACACGGTCATCGCAGAATAACAGCACTTTGATAACTGACGCTCTTCAGCTTTGATTCGCATTTAGTAGTCAAGGCAAACTCCTGGTGGGAGTCATTTATCGTTATCCCTTGTGCGATACTTCAATGATGTAGCTCTCCTCATAAGCCTAGAGAACCTCCTAGGAATTCGGCGTTTTTCTCATTTAATTAATATGAGTGACTTTAATGCGTCTACGACAAATTGATCACCGGTGTCCTACTAGGACTGTGGAAGCGGGTTATCGACTTATCGATACCGATAAGACGGACAGCGTGGACCCAGCATGTTGGAGCCCAAATGCGGCATATTCCTGGTCAGATTTCTTCTCCTGCACTTAGCCGCAAATAATTAGAGTCATCTGGCACAGAGAATGGTCACCAAACCGCTACTTTTAAACGGTGACCGCTCTTTGCCCGCCTTCGATCTTATTTTTTATTGAATACAGTTAACAAAAAGTTTCAACCAAGTCGGTTTTAACAGCCTTGGAAATTATCTCAGCTTACTCTTTCTTAAATAGGGTCATGTAGACCAGCATTTTCATGCGTTTAAAAGCGCAATCCAGAAAGCGGACGATTTATCTACTTAAGCATATGCGTCGGCTGTCCGATGGCGAGACTTCTTCTGGTACCATAGTTTTTGCCGAATTATTCATGGAGTACTATTCGGTGGTCGTCAACGCGGCACCGCAAAACAGACACCATATCCTGCTGCTACAAGGTTTGTGGCACTAGAACAGCCGACATTTCTGCACTGGATGTTCAAGGCCTGTTATCCAAGGTTAACATACAGTGAGATGGACAAAGACATTCACCCCAGGATGCTTAAAAAAGCAGCTACCAGTCTAGCATAGCCTTTTTACACGTTGTTCAAACAGACACTCCAGACTGGAATTCTCTCTAATGCATGGAGAGAATCCAAGGTCACACCTGCCTTCAAAGCGAGCAACTGATGTTTCCCGGATAGTTAACGGTCAATCTGCCTTATTGGTACCCCACGCATACTAACGGAGGGCTTGTTAACGTGGTCATACTCAAGCACTTCTTGTCAAATGATCTTTTACCCCCTAACCAACAAGGCTTCCATCTCACCCGACTATGCATGATAAATATGTTTATCTTCACTGAGTGCCTGGCGGAGGCCAAAAATAATGTTCTCATCTCAGACGTGATCTTCTTCGATTTCATCAAGCGGTCCTTCCGTGTATCATACTTCCACCTCAGATATAAAA
>LOND01000504.1:111722-121950 GCA_014220965.1 Paragonimus kellicotti | reverse complement strand
AAAACCCCTTACACGAATCGATGAGTGTTCGTGTCATATTTCATCGGCACTCGTTAAACATTAACTCGAGGCTGGCCATCACGTGAATCTAAAACCATTGTTCACTGTAATCTCTTGTATCACCGATCAGGCAAACTGATCGACTCCTAGATGAATTAGAAACAATCGTTGGGACTCGTTCACATCAACGGTAAAGCTGACGTAATATTACTCTTAGTTCAACGATGATACGTGTATATTCGAACATTGTGTACTTTTGCATTAACCTAGTCTTGCTTGTCGCACGTTTTGCAGCTGACAAAAATGGGAGGAGGTGATTCTTATCGCAGACAACCTGTTTTGATAAATCGGTAAACCCGCTTACTCTCATCCATGACACTCAAACTAGCCGTCATATATGACTTTACCCCAACAGTTATTACGTTTTCTTCAAACAGTTATTTTCACTAGTCTACAAATACTGTGATTTTCCGAATAAAATTTATGAGACGTACGACAACCGTGTTCACGCAAACTGGGTTCTGGTGGTTTTAACTACGTGTACCAGGATCGTATCAGTGTTTACTTTGACATCAAATTCACTCAACTTGTCGACATGCACAACGCATTGAACTGTTGCTGATAGATACTGTTGCAGTTTATCAACGCACACCAATGACTGTGTTGGGTACAGCCGAGGTACTGATGTACTCATGTCTCTGTCAACGTGTCAACGTGTCCGGTTGAACCGCCAGTCAACCTCTCAAACGACCAAAAGTAGAGCGCAGCAGTAACCGAAAACTGTAAGAAAAACAATGTCATTTTGGGTTGCTGATATGTGAATGAACCCTTGACGGTGTTGTGTATTTCAATGGTTGTTTGTCTACTTGTTGATGACAGACCCTACACACACACACACACGCACACACGCGCAATACTGAATCACTGATTCATGGTGCGGAACAACACAGATAGAAACAGTAGGCGGTTGGTAACAGGCTCTAGCAGTGTGCGTGGCAAGCTGGTTGACACTTAGGTACTTTGACGGATTTACTGTTAATCCGTTTCCGTTGTTTATTTATCCTGATAGCAAGTCGTTTGGCATTCTTTTTAACATAACCGGGCAAATAACCCCGTTCATTCTACTTATTATAGTATCATCATTTCAACAGGCAACGATTGTTTCGAACTAACTCGGTCCTATTCTGAAAACACTCCTGATGATTTAACTGCCGTATGAGCAGCATCGGACATCCACTGTTTGTTATGTCGGTAACTTCGAAAAGGAAATAAGAGCAAGATGTGACAATGATTTTTCTAACATTAGGTTATACTAGTTCTTACGAGTGATGTTTCTACGACTTAATAAAAGTAGTCAGCAACATCAGCGCACACTTTGATTTGTCTTTACAACAGTACATAGTTGTTATTACCGTCTATACGAAAACATCCGAAAGGTACACCTGGAAAGCTCAGTGACCTGTTATCCAGACACAGATGGATGGGTGTGACGTGAAACACTGGCACAAACGCTGATCTCTGGTCGATGAGACGTAAGCTATTTATCAGTCCTAAAGACGTAATTGTATCGGGATCAGTTACGTGCTTGTCAGAAAACGAAAGCAGCGCGATCAATTTAATTGTGTAGGTGCTGGGCTGCTCAACTATGCTTCGCATCAGGCTATTTAGATTTGTCTGTTTAGAGTGAAGTTTCAAGAATTTAACCTGAAGTTGGCCTCAAGAGACAAGCTTAAACAAGAGTTCACTTTCACGGACAGTCCATAAATGTGGAAACAACCGATCGGGTGTAATAATTCGGTCACGATGGCGTGGCAGTCAACCCGGATGTCTTATGAATGTGCAGCCAGACTTCATGTCCCGACTGTGACATGGGTATGCGCTGGGGATGAGGTCTGATACGATTTAAACTTGAGTGCATCGCGTATCTTTAAAGAGGCTGACTGGAAAGTCTATGTGGGCGTGAAACTTATGAGCAACTGCGAGTCGTGTATCAGTAAAACCAATCGAATCCTCTGACTACACACCAGCAAATACTAGATACTTTGATCAAACTGAGGTCAATGGAAGACCAAGAGTCTCGTCAAGTATGAGGTGCTCGATTGTTAAGCCCAAAAAAGCGGGCCCCGCTGTCGACAGTGGAGAAGTGGACAAATATTATCAACACTCAGAATAACAATACTCAACTGGTTACTGCTAAGAAAGGCCCTATCATTATGAATAAAACTTGAAGTTAGTATTACGTGCATACCGAATTACTCCAAACCGTGTGAAGAGTAATGCATTAATTCTCATATTCGTGCGCCTGATATTCATCAGTCTTTGACAAATGAAAAGCCTTGAAGGGAGACATTTCACAAGCCTCTTGACTGCAGCACTGAGCTCAGGTGAAATGAACATGTCACGAAATATCCACGAGTGATCCAAACTAACTGTCTCACTATTCTGATGATCATGGATGATAGCGAATACGTTCATTTCAGATGTTCGATTACTGTATTGTTTCGTACCCTTGATTCCCAGTTTTTACCTGCCGTCCACAAAAGAATCGTCGTCAGTGAGAAATACGTAACATTTTGCAACAAACTTAGCTGTCCTTGTTGAGAGTGTTTGAAATCCAGTTCACCGCCCTCCAAACTGCCTAATGTCTAATGTCATTGTCCCTTCAATTCGTATCCATTAAGCGGAAACTAAAGTCAGACTAAGCAATCAATCATATATATCATATCATATCAGTATATATATATATAGTGTTCCAAGGAAATGACACATCGGCTAAACATCCCTTAAAACTGCGATCTATTTACTGGTGCAATATCAGCTTAGGGAATAGTTACCCACCTGAAATCACGATTTCCTATTGCTAAACATTAGTTAGTTGGCTGGCTTCAGATGGTGAGTTCGTAAAACCTTTGTTTACACAATGCCCAGACAGGAGAATCAGAAACGTGAAACGCACAAAATAACTGGTAGGAGACAGGAATATGAAAAAAACGAAGGCAACGGCAATAGAACGGACGTAATAGAACAATGCAACCTCATATTCAAGACAAATACCACAAGTTCCAAGTGCAGAAACTGTGTGTGTCCGAATATTTAACTAGCTAGGTGTGAACCACAAGAATTAGGCAAATAGTCGTCAGATCCGTAGGTCGGCAAACAACTGAATAACTGGTGGTAAGGATCTGTTTTTGAACGGCGGAGTGGAACATTGACCTTAAAAAATTTTCAATATTTCCAAAACAAACTCTGTTTTTTACTCAATATGATTTCAAGAGAATAAACTGTTGTGAAGTCTTACGATACAAGTTGGTCCGTTTCCAAAAACATTTTGTTGTCTTCCAAATAGACGGAGTCTTATCTGGAGGTTACCTCACCGAGAAACTTTGTTACTCGTTAGTAATTACGTTGCACAGTGACAGAAAAACAAAGAAGTCCGTAAGAATTTGTTTGTTTATTTTACCATTTTACCTTCATAACTAACGCTAGCTGTCAATAAACAAACATACTTGAATAATGTTTCTATTAATTCAGGACGAACACATAGATTCACAGGTTTATAGGTTGTTACTGGAGGCGGAACTTTTTCTGGTTGAGTGCTTCACTGTTTGGACTGATCTGAAAACTGTTGCCGATGATTTATCGACGTGAAGAAAAGTGAACAGAAGTGATTAAGAAGAAACTTCAATGGAGCTACCGGCATGCAAACTCATTAATAACTCATATAGAGATACACTTCAACAGGGTGTTGTCAGGTAGACACGGTTCGTGGCCTAAGGGAATGGACTAGGAAGGTTGTTAGGAAAACTGTCGTGTAAGCTATCGTTCACGCATGTGTCGATCGAGTAGAATTCTAGAATTCTTAAGCCTGAACGCCTTAATTTTCAGAATATCTTTCTCGAAATTTTGCTTGTCCGTGGGAATGGATTGGGTTTTACTAGACAATCACATTTATTCCTGTCTACCACAGGATAACTCTTTGTCCGATCTAGCAAATTGTGCCTATACATTTCCAGCCAGTTCAATACCGTAAAGTTTGTAAAGGTTGGGCAACCGTGTTGCCTGAAATAAAAATTTCGAGGTTGAGGCTCTAAATCAAAGAGTTTTATTATGAGTCGACTCTGATCTCTCTCGCATATGAGACGTAAGTGCTTCAGATGTTTGAACAAAATGTCAGACTGGGCACTTGACATTTTGCTTTGAGTTAAACAGAAATATGGCCAAGCGAAAATGCCTCTTGTCTTGCCTGGCTAAAGCACCATCAATGATAAACTGATTATAAATTTATCGATGTCTAGCGGGAGTGCAGTAAAAACGGTCACATTGGAATTTCCTTCATTCAAAACAGTGACTGGTTTCATTTTACAGATTTAGCACGGTAGTTTGTAAAAAGTAGGAGGATTGAAGTGGAATGAATCAAACTTTATAGCTTTTTTAATTTTTATAGGTTAAAAGAGAATGACAATGCTTGCTACCACAAGCAGAGTAAAATTTTAGTCAGACGAGTTTTACGATAATTCTACGTATTAGAGGGAGAGAAAAAACATCAAACCTGCATATACATTGTAAAGCATCTGGTGAGAACCGTAGAGGTGGTGAGCATCTGACAGACATTTAGGTTGCGCATGATTTGTTTTCCGACTTCATCAAGAAGGTTCTTAAAGGGATCCTGGTAAGCCCAAGCTTAAAAATCTGTTGTGAAAGCGGATGGTTTAGAAATGCATTATTTGTGGATTCATAGGTCTCAAGAAGAAGTTGGGCATTCCCGACTATAGTTGTTGGCCGATAAACCATGGTTTGTCTTAGGATGCAATTTACAGAAATAACCATGATGACCACAATGTGGTTCAGTAAAATCATCGGAATTTGTAACATTTATAACGAAATAATAGTATTTGCAAACAATAATTTGGTTCAGCAACCTTCGTTCCAACAACATTCCACCGCTTTTCCGCCTACAGGTTAAGTGGGAGAAAACCTCTTTGATTACGAGTTTCTGTTCCTGTGCCGGACGGTCCATTGGTAAAAAGAAAAAGCAAACAGAATGCGTTAAAAAGACAAACTTCAATAAAGCTGTCGGTCTGCAGCCATGTCACCAACGAACACTGAAACATACTGAAACAGTATTTCGTCAGACATGCGCATTTATCTACCTATGATACTGAACCAGGTGGGTCGTGGGAAAACTTGTAGGGCAGACTGTCCGTCGCATATGGGTAGTCGAGCGAAGTTTTAAAATCTCCTATCTGATTCAGCTGTGATAACAAAGTTGAGCAGTGTACTTCAATATGAACAGCTTCTGATTGTGAATTAGTTCCTGTCTGTATGATAACCTGTGCATTCCATACTTCAGTTACAGAGAAATAACCCTAAAGGATTTCATGTGTATTTACTGGTAGGAGGCTTGTTAGTGGATTACCTGCAGCGTGCAGTATACTGCAAATGAGAATGATGTCTTTTTTGATGTATATAACGTGTTGAGAATCCACTTAATTCCGCTAGTCTCTGTGGATAAGAGATTTTAATCTGCCCCATAAGTTTTTTTGGGGTCCGTCTTCGAACGTTTTGAATAAGTGTCAAACCTCTGAGACAATAACGGCGAGCTCGTGTGATCATTTCCAGGCGTAGGTGGCTCGGAGAGTAGAACGTATTGAGAGGACCCCAGCGCGAAAAATTCCACCAATCCATCCTAACGGTTGCAATGTTATGTGACAATTTTTAACCATGGTTACACAATTAGCAGACAGACTTAAGCCGTCTTTTACTGGGGTTCCTAGGTTTCGCTCTCATACGGATACGAGGGGGCTTACGGTGGCAGAGCTAGTAGCCAGAAAACTTTCAGTGAAAAATGCGTGCGATTTTGCGTTTGCTGAAAAGATGTGTATAATGGACCACTGGTTTACCCACTCCGGGCCCCTTCGTGAGATATGTATATCCTTGGGTCATTAAAACTCACTCAAAATTTCATTCGTTGACGAAAAGTAACATGGGTAATTTAACAATACTGGGAGGTTTAAGAAAGAAAAGAATGCACAGCAAGTGCCATTTGATGGTTCCTCAGGGAATGTCGTTGCTGGCAGATAACCACTCTGATTTCTGTCCATTCACCTTGACGTTGAACCTAAGTTAAGTAAGATATTCCTCAAGTCACCTGAATTAACGCTGTTTAGGATGGAGTAAACAGTTCTGTCAAATTCATTGGAAAAAGCAAGACAGACCATATCAACTGTGGTTCTTGCCTCGACAGGTTTCGTCCAAGAGTGATGAGCTAACAATAGCTTCTTGACGTACGAATGTCTCTTGGGAGAGCTAAGCTACTATTTGGTAACCTGTTCTATATCTGCTACCTTTTCCCAAACAGTGTCATCCAGTAAACTCTCCATTACTTTGGAGAACACTGAAAGCACTGTTAGAAAGCAATAACAACGAGAACCTGTGACCCTAACTAAGATTCATTGATGGCTTACGTTTTATTAATCATTTAGAAATAAAATAAATATCGTTTCGCAGCAGGTTTTCGTTAGCACGCATTGAAAATTAGTACTGAATAGTATCGGGTCAATCATCACTTAAGGTCCCAAATGTCAGTAATCATTCTCATTAAACATGCATGCAGCTGGAGATGAACATAGATGTTGTTATGATTGTACTAAGAAGATGCAATTTTAGGCCGCACAAAATTTTACGCAACTTCCCACAGTACGTTTGTGTGTTAAAATGAAAAATCTACTTCTATCCGTATTACTAAAAGGAAACCTGAAAACAGGTTGGTGTCTGTTTCTAGATTAGAAGTAAGGCTGTCGGATGAGACGCAAATAAAACAAATACGGTTATCCACCTGCTAAATTAAAACGAAACCAAAACGAAATACTCTTTTTAACTAGCTATTTTTAAAAGAAAATAGGAAACTACATAAAACACCCCGGCAGTTACGTAGCCTTCAATCAAAACGCGATTCTTTCAATGTATCTACGCCGGTGCGTCAATCAGTCGAATCTAGAAGAATGGGAGAATGACGGGCCGTGAACAACCACTGTCCACCTTCCTACACATCTCCCTACATCTCCGTATAACTGAACGGTGCCAAATGGCAGAAACTCGTGAACGTGGGGTCGGCTTTGACGCTTGACCGGCAAGCCCAACGCCACTCAACTCACAGCGAGGAGGTCTGACCACGTACCTGGCCAGATAGCTATGTTCGGTCCGGAAGAGAGCCAAACGGTGATTGACGTGTACCGCGGGTGAGTGAAGCACTAGCGGTCTGTTGCAACGCCCCATGATTCTGCATCCTACCTCTGGTTGTGGTCGTGCGCCTGTGATGGTGGTGGTGACGACGCTGTTACTGTTAGTAGTCCCGGTGACGACAATCATGATGGGAATGGCCGCCACAGTGTACCGATAGTAATGTATTTCATTCGCGGTTTATCACACATCTATTACTGTTTCTACTAATACAACTACTACCAATTTTTTGTCACAGCTGTTTGTGGTAGTGGTGGTGGTAGTGGCTCCGACGTTACCAACAGACGTAGTTCACTTGTGTGACAGCCACCTGCCAATTTTGAGGCCTGCACGACATGCGACACGCTAGTAAGGATTCGCTCTGGCTTGAGGCAGGGATGTGTGAGTGACATTTGGACGTGCGGAGTGTCCATTTGGTGCATGGTTGTTTGCTTGAAGGGTCTGGTGATCGGCAAGTAGGCGACAGTAGACCGAAATAGGCAAGTGACGAATGAATGCGGATGCACTTAGAGAACTAGAAATCTTCCGACACGTGCGGCATGGACACAATAAGTTGGACTCAGTGCCGTGAGTACAAATAAGAATGGCGTTCAAAATATGAGTGTATGCTTGTACGATGGAGCGACAGTCAGGTCAATGGGGACCAAGACCATCGAGGCGTGGAAACTAGTAAGTTTTTTTCCAGTTCAAAATGTTCCATAAATGTCACGCTGCTGAAGACAGCACAGCGGCAAACACCAAATTGTGCGGACAGTTTACAAGTCGAGTGACTGACAAATGTGTGTTCATCATAAGAGACCTATATACACATAGTTATCATACGACCAATCAACATCAGTTCACCTCACGTAGACTTTTTTTAGTCACAAACATGTGGCTGGCACAAAAGCAAAACGATAAACGTGAAGAAATAACCAACTTGACAGTGACTTGCTTTTCCCTATCTAACACCGACGGTCGAATATCACTCAATGATCGACAAATGTTGTTATGGAATAAACGATATTTTTATGAGTTCGAATTGCCATTGGGTTCACCAGTGTACTGCTCAACCACCTAGACACATGCTTACTAGTCTCATTTTTTATGTGTAATTTCCGTTCTATTGCTAGGCTACAAAGAAGTGGTGGTTGTGTCAAATAGAACAGGATACTGATATGCGCCTGCTGATAAGAATTATTGCTAACATGATAGTGCGTGTGTTCCAAGCTAAATTTATTGCATCTTTGTCCCATTTCAATGTAATACGGTTTTATCAAATGTTTTGATTTTAATATCACCTTTCAAAGAAAGTATAATTTACATGATGCACCGGTGTACTTGTCCATTGTTCAGTATTGTTAGCCATGCAGCATCTTACGTTTGACAGATAACTTGCTTTGGAATTTCCTGCTTTTTTTAGAATTTCTGTTGCTTAACTTTTGGTGTCACCGCTTACCTTATGTTTGAGTGAATGTGTGTAAATTGCTTTTCAAAATAAGCGACAGATAGTCGCATTATTACGTTAACTACCGTGTTGGGTAGTCATCATTCTCATGCTAGTGTTTGGGTATTGGAACATTTTGAGATCTATCGCTACAGATAGCAGAAAAGTGTTTTATGACTGTTTCGTCACGACGACTAAACGATGAGCGCTCGGTGAGAGACAACAATTGTACATTGGTGGTGATTAATGCTGTATGGTCTGGAAACAGTGGTTACCAGTGGCTGTCAGCGATACATTTTACTTGGTAGTGTTGCATCAACGTCATGCAAACAGGCGAATGGAATCCCTGACTTATGAGCAAGCACCAGTATGATAGTTTACACACGTATTCATTTGACCACAATGTCGTGATCTGCAGGTTTGCAGAAATGCATGGTATCTGCCTCCCGTAGTTGCAGTTTCACTTCGTAGATGAAGCCATGTTGATCAGAACTCACCAGCCGGTGCTATGTGCACAAAAGTGGTTGAAGCAACCCATAGGCTTGCCTTGGTGGTGATGACGTAACACGTGGTGTGACTGTATGCGTGTCCATACCCTGTCTATCTCTATTTGTGTCATATATAACTCGCATGTTTTACGTTTGCGACTGATGAGAGTAAACGAAATGTTAACATATCGCAACATATGTCTTCTTTCTGCATATCTCTGTTACACCTGTCGTATGGGAAACCAGTCCTATCACCAGCTATTCGCCGAAATCTTATGATTGATTTATTTTTCTGGGCGACTGCAAAGAGCTACCAGGGTCATTCTCAACGACATTTCCGAGAGTCATGGCTTTATGTTTTTGACACAACTAGTGAAAACAGTGATTCTTTGCTACACCTGTGTACTACTCATTGACCAGCCATTCCGGTCATCGTATACAGGTTAGACGAGAGTGATATTTGCACACGGGGTAGTCATAGAAGCGGTCATCAACATCCGTTTGCTTAGGTGAATTTACGACAACGCGGCATTCGCCAGGTAGGTAGCATTCCAGCGATGCTCAGAACTAAAAACTACTTCGACCAAAGATTGGTCACGACCATGATTTTACTCACGTTTACTAGTTTTCTGTTGTAGATACACTCATCACAGCTGAAAAGTGGATGTTAGGCGATTGAAAAAGATGAAATCGATGCTGCTGTACGCGTCCAACGAAGATCTGGCAACAAGTATGGTTGTAAACGCCCTGATTAATACGCTGGATCGACAGTGGAAATGAGCAGAACTTGACAAAACTCAAATTTTCCGTCTTGAAGTAAACAATACAGAAGTCTTGGTTCCAAAAACTAACGCAACTTACTTTGCTAATTACACCCAGGTCAAATCAGAAGACGAGTACACAAGTCGCCTTGTCCTGCCAAAACATGAACAGCAGAGAGGAAGATACAGGGTATGTATACGTCGCCACGTGCCCCACAAGTATTGTCGAATCAGAAGATTGAAAGATAGCTATTAAAAGTAATAGATAAGATCAATCTACCCCGTTGAACTTATCGGAATAACGGTCTAACAGG